>CM033450.1:19927904-20132091 GCA_019425755.1 Amaranthus cruentus | reverse complement strand
CCCCCTCTTTGACCCTAAGTTGTTGGGCCAAATTCTTCTAAGTATATCTATGGGTACTCTTTAGGTCCGAGACTTCCATAAGTCGGACCCCCTCTTTGACCCTAAGTTGTTGGGCCAAATTCTTCTAAGTATACCTATGTATACCCTTTAGGTCCGAGACTTCTATAAGTCGGACCCCCTCTTTGACCCTAAGTTGGGTCAAATTCATCCAAGTATACCTATGTATACTCTTTAGGTCCGAGACTTCTATAAGTCGGACCCTCTCTTTGGCCCTAAGTTGTTGGGCCAAATTCAACTAAGTATATCTATGTATACTGTTAAGTCCGCAGCTTACAAAATCCGAGACATAAGAAGTCCGGGACTTCTGAAATCCGAAACATGCTAAATCCCAAAATCAAAGCCATTCTTCAAGATTCTAGCAACATGAAGCAATTGTTCCGCATACAGGCCGAGTTCAACCTCCTCTATAGCGGGTCGTCCCCTCATCCTGCATGCGTGGGGCCAATGTTGGGGATCATAAATCCCACATACTAGAAATTACCTTTATACCCCTGGTCAACGGGTCAAAGGTCAACGTGACTAAATCTGGGTCAAACACGGTTGGAGGAGAAACCGAATGGCGGTTTAGCAGTTACTCCTGAGGAAAACCATCCCTCCTTATAACCGTCCCTAGGCACGAGTAACCAAGGGAGATGGTTATTCGTCCCATGGTGCTCAACAGAGGTTACTCGTTTGGAAGTAACCTCCCAGCAGTTACCAACTGATGTCCCAAGGTTCCTATAAATTCAATCTTCTTCCACCGAAACAAGGTTACGCAATCTTACTCTAAAAATTCCTTACATTCATACTCTCTCCTCGAATCTGACTTGAGAATCGGAGAGCTGTTCCGGGACATCAGCCCCCGGTTAGTTTTCCTTGTGGTTGCAGGTATTCTGCTTGTGACGGTCAGATCATCTCTCTTCCAAGAATTGACATTATTTCAGACAAAGCGTTCCCGTTTATAAATTCGACAGTTTCCTAGCAGAAACAACTTCGAATTGTATAACTTAGCAGTTAGCATGTGGGAAAGACAATCGTTGATCATCTGTAATGACTTACCTTTTGAAATTGCTCTGACTCTCGTATTAGAATTTAATTGTTAGAGAGACCAAAAAATTGATTAGAAAGTATTAAAAAATAAATTATATAACAGTTAGTTTTCTCATGTACAAATTTATTTAAGTTACCTTTATTCTTTACCTCCTTAAATATTACTAACTCTCAATCCCAACAAACCTTAGCGTACCCAATTTTTTAGGTATAGTATATTATATTATTATTTATTATTATGTTTTTAATAAAATTAATTTCATTAAATTTTATTATTTGCAGAAAAATATATAAGGCGTCAGGCGTGTATTGAAAATGATATTTTTTGCTTGTGATGTTTTGGTTACACAACCAAATAGAATCATACATTATAATAAAAAGCTTGGAAAATTCCAAGTGTCAATTTTTAAGAGAACTTGCCAAAATTTACTTATCATCATACATTATAATAAAACGCTTGGAAAATTTCAAGTGTCAATTTTTAAGAGAACTTGCCAAAATTCACTTATTGACTAAAGACTAATGATATGGCAATTGATCTTGAGCAATATATCTATTATTAAAGTATCTTTGGACTAACATTTATTTATAGTTAATTCGAGTAAATTAAATAATATAATATACTGCTTAACATATTGTTGAAAATTTTCAAAATTAAAAAGTTAATTCATACATATAACTGTCAAAATTGAGTGTTTCTACTGCATAATATTTCTAGCTTTTTTTAATCATACATTATAATAAAAAGCTTGAAAAATTCCAAGTGTCGATTTTTAAGAGAACTTGCCAAAATTCACTTATCATCATACATTATAATAAAAATCATACATTATAATAAAAAGCTTGAAAAATTCCAAGTGTCAATTTTTAAGAGAACTTGCCAAAATTCACTTATCATCATACATTATAATAAAAATCATACATTATAATAAAAAGCTTGAAAAATTCCAAGTGTCAATTTTTAAGAGAACTTGCCAAAATTCACTTATCATCATACATCATACATTATAATAAAAATCATACATTATAATAAAAAGCTTGAAAAATTCCAAGTGTCAATTTTTAAGAGAATTTGCCAAAATTCACTTATATCATACATCATACATTATAATAAAAAGCTTGGAAAATTCCAAGTGTCAATTTTTAAGAGAACTTGTCAAAATTAACTTATTGACTAAAGACTAATGATATGGCAATTGATCTTGAAAATTATATCTATTATCAGAGTATCTTTTGACTAATATTTATTTATAGTTAATTTGAGTAAATTAAAGAATATAATATACTGCTTAATATATTGTTGAAAATTTTCAAAATTAAAAAGTTAATTCATACATATAACTGTCAAAATTGAGTGTTTCTACTGCATAATATTTCTAGCTTTTTTTAATATCATATGTTTATATGTGTTGATGTTAAAAAAAATCGTGCATTGCACGGGATTCTACACTAGTATATAGTAAAAATACGTATATACTAACTTAAATATGACTTTTAAACTAAACTAATAGGCTAATAGCTTTTTATTTGGTTTTTTGATTTTTCAAGTACTTGACTTCCAATAAAAATGAAGTTTATCCGTTTTTAATTTGATTATTTTCTTTTTTTAAAATTTAAATGAAAATACGCACCAAAATTTGGTTGTATTTGTATAAAATGGAGAATATTCAACCTATAAACTGCCTCACAAGTTATGTATTTCTTTCGCAGAAGTATTTTAGCCTAACTACTCAGTACTCACCTTAACGCTAAAAGCACATTATATTAATTAAAAATTAATAATTGATCAAAGTAACTGGATACGCTCAATTTGTCAAATCGAGGCGGGTATCAAATCTGTTTGGATTCAGCCCTTGGCACATACTCCCTCCTATTCTACCTATTAGTCCCATTGATTTTTTTTCACTATTCACTTATTACTCTTAATTTGTATTTTATTCTTAATCTATAAGTTAAAACATAGTCATGTAGGATCTTGTTTGATTCGTCTCAATACAAAGATTATTAATATCTACTACTAACAAATATTTTTAATTAAAAACAATTAGAGATATTAAAGGTTAAAATGTTGTCTCGGCAAGTGTGAAAAATCAAATGAGACTAATTGGTTGAATATGAGGTAGTAGTATTTTTTAAGAGTTTCTTTACACTTTATTTTGATAATAATTTTACAGAGAAAGAAATGGAAAGGAATGTGAAGTGAGGGAAAGGAAAGAAAGGGATGAGAAAGGATTATTTCTTTCTAGTTTTTTTAGAAGGAAAGGGAAGGGAAAGAAAGAGAGATAAAAGTTTTCCTTTTAAATCTTTTCAAATTTAAAAAGATTTATACTTGAACAAAAATATTTATCTAATCCCTCTAAATCCATTCCCTCCAAATTTCTTCTCTTTCATTTTGTTATTCATACAAGCGATCTATCATTCCTCCAAGTCTCTCCCTTTCTTTTCCCGTCATTTTCTTCCATCCAAACACACTCTTATAGTCCCACGTAGTGGTAAGTTGGGGCACCCTACTTACACGTATACTTTATATGTAAGTTGGGGCGCCCTACTTCCTATTTGCTATTCAAAGACAAAGCCTGATGTAACTTAAAACCATTTTGCTTTATTAATTTATAATTTGCAATCTCTTTGTTTATATTTAATGTTTATATTTTTTACTTTACGGTTTTATTTGTTGATCCTCCGAAATTCTTTTTTACAGTTTTCGATATAATTGGCCTTGGTCCTTCATATTTATTTATATTTGTTGATCTTCCAAAAAAAATTAGTTATGTTACTTAAGTCGTTCATCTTAAAGCAATCAATAAGATAACTCTTGAAAGAGTTAAGTGTTGCGGAATCATTACCAGAAATGACAAGATCATCACATATACTACGACATTTGAACATTAGTCTTAGTAAAAGTGAAGAGAGAATCGAAAAGGATTAAAGAAAATCATGCTTTTCAGAGTCGTTAACAATTTTGCAAGCAACAACGAGGACCTTGTTTAAGACCAAAAATGACTTTCTTAATCGGCACATAAAAAAGGATCTGAACTTTCAAACCCATGGGAAAGCTTCATGTAGACGTCTTCATCAAGATCGCCGTGTAAAAAATCATTATGAACATCCAATTGATTAAGTTTCCAATTTTTGTAAGCTACAATTGCAAGAAAGGTGCGAATTGTTGTCATCTTTGGAACTAGAGCAAATATTTTGTTATTAGTTGTAGTTTTCATATTTATTCCCCTAACTTTTTTTAATATTTTTAATATGTTTATGTTCCCTACTTTTCCTCTATAAAATTAAAAATTTAACAAATTAATATATTTACTAATTAATAATTCTATTTTTCTTAATTCTAGTGAATATTTCTGATCTTCTAAAAACATTATTAAAAAAATAGAGAAAATATAATTTTTCTCATTGCTTTTAATTGACCAGGACAGAGAACATACAAAACCATATTAATATGAATCAAACTTATAATAACTTGCACCTAATGAACAAACAAGAAAGATATAGTAGGACTGTAGGACTAACAATTATTAAAAGAAGTGTCGGGAAACGCTATTGCATGCCCAACAACCATTAATTACTCCAGTTTATTAATAACGCTAGGACTAGGGGTATGGGATCAGATTTAAAAATAGATTAAATATTAATATTAATAAATAAAAAATTATTCACATGATTCATGATAATTGGATATTTAGTTGCAAAAATAGAGTGAGTTATAGAAATTAATTTCCTTATCAATTTAAAGTTTGAAATTACAAAAAAAGTTGATAAATAATGTCATCCACCTTCAAGTTGCCTCTCATATAGAGTTAGCCTTAATGGTGTTTGCTGTTTTAGGAAAATTTGGTTTTCCTTCTTTAACTTATATTTTATTCTCTCGTGTTTTTATTTTTGTTAAAAATGTACCAATTTAATAATACACCAAGTTGAAGCTATCATTTATTTTGCTAGAATTTTATTTTAAAATCATATATAAAGGGTTGATATCAATCATAATCATAAAATCTAATAAAAAACCTGTAAAATTTCACATGACATTCTCATAGTGATTTGTCATATTGAATAATTCTTACATAAGTTAACATCGGCTTATTAATTCTTTAATATATGAGTAGTATATCACAATTATATATGTTGTATTAAATTTTCTTAAAATATTACTCCTTCCAATTCTATTTAGATGTCCCATTTGCTTGGGCACGGTTATTAAGGGTAGTGTGGATTCCATTAAAAAGTGAGTAATTGAGGTATTTTAAATGATTACATTAATTGTAAAGGTGGTAGTGGGTATTGTAAGTAGTAAAAGTGGGAGTATTTTGGACATTAATTGTGTGAACATAGGTATTTAGATAAAAAAATTTGACAAAAATGGAAATGTGACAATTGATATGAATTTGACAAATGAGAAAATGTGACAACTAAAAAGAATCGTAGGTAGTATATTTTTAAATTTAAAAAGAATAATTTGCGAATTGAAGCCTTAAAGCTGAACACTTTTACATATTACGACCTCAATGTTTATTTTTTGCGAATTATAACCACCAAAATACCAAAGTTTGCAGGTTCAAGCCAAAATACAGAATTCCAACCATTTTGGTGGTCAGGATTTTTGGCTAAGTGGTCGAAATTCTGTGATTTTGGCCTAAAATTGTAAACTTTGATATTTTGGTGGTTGTAATTCGCAAAAAATAAACATTAAGCTGTAATTCGCAAAAGTGCTAAACATTAAGGTTGTAATTCACAAATTATTCATTTAAAAATAACATAAAATTTCCAATTAAAGTTTTTTTAGCTTTTATATTTTGAAGTAATTGCTAATTAATAAAGATCATTTTCGTTAGAATTTTGATTTCTAAGATATTTTATCAAGAAACAAAAGATACTTTATAATCAAAAATTAACTTGAAAGTTGAAAATGATAAATAATCATTATGATAACGTTGGAATATTACCTAGATTTGTCTTTAAAAGTATGATAACTTTTTTTTTTTTTGAGAACAAGTATGAGAACTTTAATTAATACTAATATTAACAATTGAATTTTTTTTCTCATTAAAAACACTATATATTAAAAAATTCTACATTTATTTTATAAGAAATATTATAATTTTAAAAAGGTTTTCGAACAGAGGATGGATGTAACAGAGATGCATATGTTGAGGTGAATGTGTGGTAAAAATATAATGGACATGATAAGAAACCAGGAGTTCAGGGAGAAGTTAGAGGTCGTACCTCTCTCAGCAAAGGATGGGGGAGAACAGGTTGAGATGGTTTGGACATGTGCAGAGAAAGACTCATGACGCTCCAGTAAGAAGGATCGAATGCATCATAGTGGAGGGCAAGAGAAGTCGGAGAAGACCTAGGAGGACATGGGAGGAGCAGATTAAAAATGACCTGCACGAACTCCACCTCTCTAAGGACCTGACCAGTGATAGGGCCAGTTGGCGGCAGTTTATCCATGTCTTAGATTACTAGACTTGTCTCTCCCGACCACCGTTTGTTTCCGTTCTTTGCCTTTTCGCTCTTTAACACCTATCATTCCATTATCGTTTGTTTAGTTATTTTTACGTATGCTATTTGTTGAGTTTTCTTTAGTTAGTTGATACTATGCATGGCTAACGTGGGTGTATGTTGCAGGCTATCGGATAGTTGCAGGAACCTCTCTCTTTGAAGAGCCTTTAGAGCCGGGGGACTCTCTGACCACACTCTCCTGTATGGGGATGAGTTGTCGTCTATCTTCCCTGCCCAGACCCTGATCATAGTTTATCTATGAGGGGGATACACTGGGTATGATGATGATAATGATAATATATTTACATTAACAACTTCGTGCATTGCACGGATTTTATACTAGTTTAATTATATAACCTTACTTAATATTAAGCATCCATCAATGAATTTAATTATATAACCTTACTTAACATTAAGCGTCCATCAATGAATCGAGAGTACTAATCATCAATAAGTTTTAATTATGTTAACGTCATATTTATTTGTAAAGATATAAAAATCGCAAACCAAATATATTCAAACTGTATAAGAAATATGATTTTGACTTTTCATTATAAATTGGTTTAGATTGGTATTAGGAATATCTAAATCAAAATATTTTATTTTTGATTTAATTTGAGCCTACTAAAGATCGAAAATCGAAATTCCAAGCCGATTTAAAATAAATACTCACCTTCACTTTAGTAGGCAATATTAAAGATACTTACGTACAATTGTCTGAATAATACCACATATTGTCCATATGTTGTGAATAATCTCAACTATTGATTATTTCTAAATAATCCAACCTTTGTAATTTTTTGCTTACAGCACCCATTGCCACATTTTTATCGGCTATTTTAAGTACCTACAACCAAAGAGGAGTAGAGTTAGATCAACAAGTAGCATAAGGAGGAAGAAGAAGTGAGAGTAATGGCTAGTAGGTACCTACAGTAGCCGGTTAAAATGTGGAAAAATGTAGTGTCAGCAAAAAATATGCAAAGTTTGGATTATTTAGAAATAATCAATAGTAAAGATTATTCACAACAGATAGACAATAGGTGAGATTATTCAGCACAATTTTTCCAAAAACTTAAGTGCTTTTACAAACAAAGCTAAGCCTTTATCAACAGCTTTAAGTTTTATTTTTTTTCATCCCTACTTTTGCTAATATGAATTTTTAATTTTTTTTCATTTATTATTTTTCTTCTCAAATTCTATGTATAGTTTAAATTTGTCTTTAAGAAAAAAAATTGGTTTGTATTGGATTGTAAACGTTTAAATATGTTGAACATTTAAAGTATATATAGACCTAGATTATATATACTACTTACTTAAAATAGTGGTGGGACAAATATGCTATAAATAGCAAGTCCAAATAATGGCCTTAAAAAGGAAATCGCAAAAATGAGACAACAAGAAACGCCGACTTTTGGGACCGAACCCAAAGTCAAGTTTAAACGTAAAGTTTTAGAAAACTGTAGGTTAATTAAATGATTTCAAATTTCTGTAGTATATAAATTAGTATCTAAAACTTTTGGGTTCATAAAAATAATACTTAGAAACTAAAAATATAGTTTCATATATTTAAATTAATTTAAGAAATCACGCATGTAAAAGAAAATAAATAATAAAGAATTCAAAAATTAAGTTGGATATTAAATCAATTTAGAGTCTAATAAAATAAAAATTTTAAATTAATTCAGAAATGATAATTAGTTGAAATAAGATTTAGGAATTTAGTAAAGTTGGATGAGTTCAATAATCACAATTAGGAATTAAATTGAATGAATTAAGAATTAGTCGAAAATGATTAAGATTAGAAATTTTAGTCTGTTACAGAGTTACTCACGGAAAACGAACCAATCCTTGCTAGCAGCTCAAGAGCATCTTCACCCAACTCTCCAAAGGTGGAAAACGCGAACGAGATAAATTTGTAACCATTCTCTTCACACGTCGCAGCGTATTTTTTCCTCTTTCTTTCTGCAGCATTAGCTAAAGAGACACCAGGAGCCCAAGCAGTGACTCCTGTGCCGGCAAAGGGCGATCCTCCAATGACATCTACACATGCGTCCTTTCCATGTAGCCAATTGAAAAGAAGAATATCCGCGGGTCTAAGATCTTTCCCTGCCTCTGAATAGAACCCTAACGGTGCCTCCTTACGGACTGAAATCCCTGTTTTGCACCAGCTATCAACAAGCATGTCCCGACCAAATTGTGTCGAAATTTATCACCAATGTCGCTAGAGCAGTGTACAGCGTGGTCCCCCTATTTATCCATTTTGGGGTTGTTGCAGCTTGGGCATATACTACCTTCAGAGAAAAGGGGAATAGCCAACCGATAACACAAGACAACTCGATACTGGAAATGGTTCATTTTCTGCCCCAGGCCTTCGATAGGGATAGTGAGCAGAAAGTCTTGGGCGTGAGGTTCTCGAGTAGAGCTAAGAATGGCGACTTGTCTTGGGGTGAGACTGTAACTAGATGCAAGGCTTTTCTCAATAACATTAAAGTAAGCCCCTGCCAATTTTTTCATCATATGGGGGGCAGCGGGTTCATCGTTGAGAGAAATAGCGCTGGAGCCACAAAGAACCCGAAAGAGACCAAGAGCACGTTCAAAAGCCGAACCCAAGGAGGAAACATCACTATTAGCTAAGATCTTAGCTTGGAGCGAACTGGTTTGAAGGCGAGAGGCAAGGAAAGCATAGTTAATAACATCATCTGCCGAGTAAATCCCAAGGCCACCCAACTTCATGGGGAGGGCGGGTAATCTACATTGCCAGTCTCTAAAGCCTGGCCCAGATGCTGTAACAATCTTCTCCAGAGAGGAGCAAAGCGAGATCAAACTGGACCTGTGCTTCCCCGATCCATTCTGAAGGGCACGTCCTCAAGGCATAAAATAACCTACCAACCCCAGCACAATAACGAAGGAGGAGAAGCTCACATTGGGGGCCATGGAGTTTGCTAACCGCTGTTATGAGCTCAAGGGTTTTAGAAACCCTCTTTAAAGAAAAGCTGCGACAAAAGCTCTGATCAGAACTCACCGGTCCACCAAGAAGTTTCACCCCTGCACAAGGGCGAGATATGTTAGGTGGGAAAAGTCCTCCGCAGGCCAGAAAAGCTCGGTCTTATCTAGATTGAGAAATAAACCACGAGTTGGCCCTTCCTCCTTAATAATGTGCAAGGCCTTAGCGACCATGAGGGTATCTCCAACAATAGTGCCATCATCAAGATACCAAGCCTGGAGGTTAAGCTTACATGACTGATGAATTTTCAAGACCAAGGGGTGTAGGATAACGGAAAAAAGGAGGGGGCCTAAAGGGTCCCCTTGCTGAACACCCTCACAGGACCAGAGAACCATGTTACCATAATACAGCCGAGCAGGTTGGGAATAACAAAACTCCACCCAAGAGGCAAGGGAAGGGCACTGCTGCGTAGTTTAAGCCAACATGACACTCCTATCAACTAAGTTGAAAGCATTTTGAAAATCCACAAGGAGCATGGAGAAACCAACAGTATCGCCTTTGCATTCAACGAGCCGGTTAACAGAATGAAGAATAGCCTCACCACCCCCTTGCGTACCAACCCCAAACTGAAAATCTTCAAAATAGGTGTGGAAGGTCTTCCCAACAACCGACGCCCCAACCTTAGAAGCAAGTCGCCGCGAAATCGTACCAACTGCAATCGGTCGAATACTCCCCCTGGCTTAACCAACGGGGTAAGCGGTGCACCAGTGATAAAACCCCCCAAGCACACTAGGACACTTGCCACTCAACAGCAGATTAACCACCTTAGTGATGGAGCACAACAAGGAGTCGGCAATAGCAGACGCCGCACCTCCCAGCATGTCTTTAAGATGTTGAGCTCTAAGCCCATCCTTTTCACAGGAGGTACCTTTAGGGAAACTATGTATCATCCTTAAAACGTCATCTTTGGGCACAGAGAGAGCTTCCTCTTTACAAGGGATGGAGGGTAAAACCGGAGGAAGCGCAAAAGGATGCTTGGATTCAAGAGCCTGAAGTGTGTCCGGGGAAAGGGGTGCCACACCAGAAGTGGACAACACCTTGATGGTAGCAGAGAAATGACCATCACCGAGCTTACGCTTGCATTGATACAAATTGGAGTCTTCTAGGTTACGGACATCTGCGCACTGGCCAAGGGGGGAGGTGTCTCAGCTAGGCGATCCAAAGCCAGACTAAGCTTGTTGCTAGGGTCACGCCATCTAGAAATAGCATTGGAAATCTGATCAAACTGGCAGCGCTCCCTCATACCCGACCGACGCTTAGATCTATTCTTAGGCAAGAAGGTACCCAAAACACAGCAAGGCAAGATAAGAAGCTGCATCCAAGCAGATACATCGCCCGGACAAGCTATGACCATATCAAGGGCCTGGAGGAACACCCTAGCAAAGCCAAGGTGCAACTTAGGGGGGATGCTTTTAACTGTACGCATGGGTTTTAGAAAAACACGACCAAGAAGATCAATATCAAAACTAGATGAAAGACCACCACTGGAAGAACCCATAGGGGGAACCATATCAACAATACTAGGAGCACATACAACGGTCAAAGGGCGAGGGATGCCACGGATTGCATCATCAGCAAAGGAAGGTGCAGGGATAACCAAGCCATTGCCATGCTTACAATTCTTGCTAAAGGAGTGGGTGCGCAAACACTTCCCACAGAGCCAAACCCCCGCCTTTTAAAGGGCCGCGTCCAGAGAAGAAAATAAGGAAGAGTCGCTCCCAAGATGATCTTTGAGGTAAACCCTAGATGCTTCTGAGCCGAAATGGCGAGACCCAAGATGATCAATAAAGTATTTCTTAGTGAGCCCCTTGCCTCCGCCGCTATTACAGCCATCACGACCTCTAAAAGGGCAAGGAATCCTATCGACGACCATAAGGAAGCACTAGACAAGGAGGAGACAACAAAAAGAAGCACACGATAAACACAGGGCACCACAACGAAGGCAACCACTACTAAAACCAGCAACCTGTAGGAAGCACCAAAACACCCACACACTACCACATACCCAACGAAACAAGAGTAAAGCAAAGAAGAACAACGCTGATTAAAACAACAACAACAAAACCAAGGCATATCCATAAACTAGACCCAACGAGGCCAGAGGACCCAAACCACTTCAAAAACACCCAATGAAATCACCTACCCACTGCACTAACAAACATGCAAAGGAGAACGAGAAGCCCACCGAACATCACCGTAAAAAGAGAGGGTAAAAGAAACCAAAACATACCAAAGCAGGATTGTGTTGCCATCCACTGAAATATGAAGGCCTGCGGGGCTGCCCAAAACCGGATGGCCTTCTCTCTAAAAATTACAGTGGCGTTGGAAACCGAACCCAGCCTTTCACGACCAAAATCACGGTCACCGAAATCAGCCTTTCACGACAAAAAAAAACACGGTCCCCTAAATTCACGACAAAACCAGCCAGCAGAGTAGGAGGATCTTCCCTTAATGGACACACCAAAATCACGGTCATCGGAAAAAGAACCCCGAACACTCCCAAAATCCGAGAACCCATGTACCCCGAACATTATTATTATTATTATTATTATTATTATTATTATTATTATTATTATTATTATTATTATTATTATTATTATTATTATCATTATTATTATTATTTTTTGTCAAACGATTTTCTATTAACACAAAACAAAGCTTTACAAACGGGGTACAAACCCAGATATCACTAGTGGAAAAAAAGCTATTGGCTGCGGTTTTTTTGCCAATATAGGCTGCGGTTTTGACTCACAGCATTAGGAATAGCAGCAGATGACAAAATATTATTGGCTGCGGTCCTAAAAACCGCAGCCTATAGACCATTTTCACAACAAAAAAAAGGGGGATTATTGGCTGCGGTCATTGCAGGAACCGCAGCCTTTGAGGGCTTTATTTTAATTTTTTTTTTTGTCATTTCGATCCTGTTACAGCTATTTGCAAGACTATAAGCATTCAAATAAAACAGGCTTTTAATTCAACCAAATCTACTTGCAACTTACAACCAACAAGTATACAACATTTATGAAGTCTCTCAAATTCCCCTTGACCGCTTTCAACCAACAAGTATAAAACATGATTTAAGAAAAAGAAAAAAATCTTCAAACAATATAACGGAAAATAACAATGTTTTAAAATCATTCAAACTCTAATAAAAATTTGGGTATCAATGGAACACCTTCCTCATTAAGAGATTTTAATTCAACTACAACATAATGGAAAAGAACTCGAAGCTCATCAATAAACGAAATCTAGATCGAAATCTCTGCAAACATACATCAATAAATCTAGATCGAAATCTCTGCAAACATAAATCAATAAAAATCGAAATCTAGAAGCTTCTTAACCTTCACCTTGAATCTTCACCTTCATCTTGAATCGAAATCACTTTGAAGTCTAGAAGCTTCTTCACCTTCATCCGTGAATCTTGACCAGTTACTTCAATAAAAAACGAAGATTTGGTGATTGTAAATGTATTCGATGATGTTAGGAGGAGGGATTTGAGAATAGATTTGGGAATGGGTTTGGAGAATGGGTTTGGAGAATAATGGTAATGGCCGCCGGTTTTGGAGGAGGGATTTGGAGAATAATGGTACTGCTTTTTTTTGAGGAACTTAGGGTTTATTTTGAGGAACTTAGAGTTTATTTTTTTATAAGAGAGGCGCAAGTGAGAGTAGAGATCAGAAATTGGGTTTTTATAAGAGAGGCCCAAGTGAGTGGAAATGGGTTATTTGCTGCGGTCCACTAAACAACCGCAGCCTTTGAGGCTTTTAATTTGTTTTTTTGCTGCGGTTTTGTCAATGACCGCAACCTATGCGCTATTTTTTTTTCGCCTTATTTTTCTTCTATTATCTGCTGCGTATATTAGGAACCGCAACTAATGTTTAGCAGCCAATAGCTTTTTTCCCACTAGTGTATCCAGGGCTCTCCCTATTAATTGCATCAGTGTGAAAGTGAGGCACACCTTCTAGGAAGAGTTTCCTCACCTCACTCTTCATGTACAGGGGAGAGGCTGAAATATCTCAAAATAGCCGCACATGGCGGTGCAAGAAATTGGCTAAAAAAAACTAAGACAAACAACAAGTTAAGCCAAAAAGCAAAAAGGCTCGACTACAGGTTCTTGACCTAGAGTGCAGTGGCCCCATTTTGAGATAGAGAGGCGAATCTGATTTTGGAATCAGCTTTAATGGTGTCCACTACCCTCCCTACTGTCATTACTTTCTTCTGCCAAACCGCGTTATTCCTAACATTCCAGATAACATATACAAGATTGAGAAGATTGCAAATATGAGTTGTGATTTTGCCTTGGGTAAACAACGTTTGCGGAGAATGTCTTTCATGTTCCCCATGTTCCAATTTACGCCCATCCAATTTATAAGTGCTTTCGTGCATTGAGTGCTGAACTTGCACTTAAAGAAGAGGTGTTCAGTCGTTTCGGGTTGTGTTCCACAAATGGGGCACACATCATCATCCACCACACACACACACATCATCATCATCATCATCATCATCATCATCATCATTATTATTATTATTATTATTATAGTTATTATTTGCCAAATAAAATTTAACTATTAACCACGAAAATGCCAAAACTTAATTTCCTTTTGAGATGCTACTATTGGTGTTTCAATAAACATCGTTACTAGTATATAAAAATTTATTAGACTAGAATAATATCATTTAGATAATATTTATTCTTAATATATATTTTGTATATATTTTATATTTAGTAAATCTCTTTATTTAGGAAACTATTTTATCTTGTAATTATTTCTTTTCCTTAGACCTCATTGTATATTCCTACAAAAAGAATAAGATGTCTCTAATCAAAGCAAGGAAAACATTCTTTCATAGCATCAAAGCTAGCTTAACTCTTTTTCCTCTTAAACCCTATCTCCCTCTCTCTATTCCACCCTTAATTCTCACAGCGCAAACAAAATTTTTTTTTACAAATTTGTCCTCCTTTTTCTTCAAACTTTAGTAAACAACATGACAAGTAATTATCATAGATGTGTAACTCATGTTCGATAACAAAGACACTACCCTCTATACCCAAAACATTTCCTTTACACTATGTTTGGATAGCAAATTAGGAGAGAAAAGAAAGGAAAGGAAGGGGAAGGAAAGGAATGAAAATACTCCATTGTTTGTATAGGAAGGAAGGGAAGGGGAAAGGAATTTCATTTTCCTTCCAAATCTTTCCTCTTAAGGAGAGATTTGGATGTTAACAAAATGAAGAGACTTAATCCCTACAAATCCCTTCCCTCCAAATCCTCTCCCTCCCTTTTTGCTATCCAAACAAGAGATTCGTCATCCCTCCAAATCCTTTCTTTTCTTTTTCCCTCCATTTCCCTCAATCCAAACAAGGCCTTAATGATGAAAAAAACACATCTAAGTATCTAACGCTTCACATCAAAATAAAAAAAAATCCCAAACAAAAAAACCAAAATAACTCATAAAATAGGGATGGTCGTCATGGTGGCCGTGACAATGGTGGTAAACAACAACATCGAGGTCGTAGCGGCAGGCGAGGTAGCCATGGAGGTCAGTAACAAAATGGACAGCAACGGGTCATCACAAGAGTCTTGGCAACAATAGAATTGGGGTAACTTACCTTGGGTATCTCCTCCTAGCCTATATCCAATCCAGCACAACAATAATTGGGCCAAACCTTATAATGAGCCTCAGAATTCTGGTACAAATCATAACAATGGACAAGAAATATTAGGATATCATCCACCACAAGTATATGTTCATGGACCAAACCCAATCAACATCAATGCGCATCTTCACACTATAACCCTAAATCAACCAGATTCATCTTAGTACATGGACACGAGTGCTACTTTCCATATGACTTCCGCTTAAGGTAATCTCCCACACTATTTTAATTTGAGAATGCCAAATGGCATAGTTTTTGTTAATGGTATGGTCTTGTTTCAAATCCTAAAAAATTTTCCTCATGCTCCACCATTTATAAAAATTTAGTCTTAGTTAGAAAATCTACCACCGACAACCAAGTCTTTATATTATTTTATCCTTTTATTTTTTTTTTGTAAATGATTTAAAGACGGGGTACTTCATAAGATGTAATAGCCAGGAGGAATTACATCCTATCTCTATTTTCTAACATCAACACTCCAACAACTCAACCAACATCTCTTGCTACAATATTTTCTTCTTTATGGTATGATCGATTAGAAAAACTCCCAGCACCACGAAATTAGATTCACTTAGAAAAAGTCATTTCATTTCTTGTAATAAAATTACTGAGAATTTGTTATGTCCTTGTTAATTCTTTAAACAAGTATATCAAATAACCTTTTAATCATTCAATAAATTTTACTTTATTCTCTTTTAATATTCTTCATAATGATATATGAACTTCCCCTTTACTAAGCAGATGAATCATAAGCAACTCTAAAGTGATTATGAAGTCGAAAGCTTCTTATTGGTCCATTTCTAGAATCTTTAGAGTTTTATCAATTTGATGCTTAATGTTTGGACAAAAGAAACACATATTTTCACATGTATTGCACCTCCACAATGTCCTGTTTCATAGCGCTGCATGTCATTGCATTAGCTTCAAATCATAGTTTCAATAAACGAGGACATATGAATTTTTTTTTTCACGCATTGTATGATCACAACTATTCCACGTTGAAGCTAAATTTGTAGTATAATTTTACAAAATTTAAAAACCTTAAATTTTATAATAAATTTATGATAGATAACCATACTTAATCAAAGATAACTAGTAGCAAATTCAAAGAAAATTTTAAATAATCAAATATTTGCATAGCTTTTGTTGTGAATGGATCTTTGTTGTAAAGAATCGGTTAGAACAGGTAAGTGCCTATTCTCTTCATCTGATCTAACTGGATCTGATCTGAAATTACTAAGGTCCAATATGATCTGATCTGATCTGGTCTAATTCAATTTGATCTGATCTGAATCTTTCTGATTTGGTCTGATCTGATAAAATCTGATCTAGTCTGATCTGATCTGATTTGATCTGCTTTGATTTGATTTCATAAAAGTTATTATTATTATTATTATTATTATTATTATTATTATTATTATTATTATTATTATTATTATTATTATTATTATTATTATTATTATTATTATTATTATTATTATTATTATTATTATTATTATTATTATTATTATTATTATTATTATTATTATTATTATTATTATTATTATTATTATTATTATTATTATTATTATTATTTTTGTTTTTGTTGTTGTTGTTGTTGTTGTTATTATTATTATTATTATTTTTATTTTTATTATTATTATTATTATTATTATTATTATTATTGTTATTATAATTATTAATATTATTTTTATATTATTATTGTGATTATTGTTATAATTTTTTTATTTTTATATTATTATTAATATTAATATTAATATTAATATTATTATTATTATTATTATTATTATTATTATTATTATTATTACTATTAGCATCTAATTAAGAATTTAATTAATAAATACTAATATTATTTAATTGATTAATTAAAACGTAAATTATTAATAATGTTATTAACATTATTAAAATTATTAAATAATAAATTTTATTATTATTATCTAATTAATTAATTAATTAAAAAATATTTTTAAATAATAAATTAATTAATATAATAATATTATTACTTTGTTTGTATTATTAAAATTAAAATTTATAAATTTATTCATTAATTATTTTGTGAATTAATTAATTATGCAATTAATATTAGTAGTAACATTTAGTAATAATAATAATAATAATAATAATAATAATAATAATAATAATAATAATAATAATAATAATAATAATAATAATAATAATAATTTTGTTATTATTACCACAATTTATGTCCGTATTGGTGTCTCACGAATAACCTTACTCCTCATAAAGGGGGGAGGATTATTGTGGGGTGGGATCCTGCTATTATACAAGTTGATGTGTTGTGTTGTTCTAGTCAACTGATTCACCTGGCTTGCAAGCCTACCACCGGTCACCCTTTTTACTGTTCCTTTGTGTATGGGTCCAATGATAAACATGAACGCTCGAAGTTATTTCAGCTCCTCGGTTTTGTGCCTCGTGTAGGCCCGTGGATTGTATTAGGAGACTTTAACTGTGTGGCTAATCTAGATGAGAGACTAGAACAACCTGTTCCCCTACATGA
Organism: Amaranthus cruentus; assembly: GCA_019425755.1. Taxonomy (NCBI): domain Eukaryota; kingdom Viridiplantae; phylum Streptophyta; class Magnoliopsida; order Caryophyllales; family Amaranthaceae; genus Amaranthus; species Amaranthus cruentus. Next base: position 20,114,307 of record CM033450.1, on the reverse strand, counting down.
GGTCCTTCCCCTTAGACAATGTATGAGTCAGTGTAAGCTCCAGGATATGAAGAGTACTGGCAGATTCTTTACATGGAACAATAAGCAAACTGGTGATCGTAGAGTCTTTAGTAGAATTGACAAAGTTATGTGTAATGAGGCTTGGGTGGATGCTTATCCAAGGGCTGAGGCCTCTTTACTCCCTGAAGGTGATTTTAACCACTCCCCTATCCTGGTTCACTTCTTTGAGCTTATTCAAGGGAATCCTATGTTTAAGTTTTGTAACTACTAAACTTCAAAACCTAATTTCTTTGAGGTAGTTGAGCGGGTTTGGCATAAGTAGATTACTGGGCATATGTTCTATCAGATTCATCAGAAATTGATTGCCTTGAAACATGAGTTGAAGAAACACTTTCATTGTACCCCAATCCAACTTACCCTGCAATATGCTGAGTAGGAGCTCCTTGATGCTCAGGAGAGGGTGCATTGTGAACCCCATAACAGTGACTTTTTGGAGATGGAAGTCAGGTGTGCCCAAGCGCTGAAGCAGGTGAAAAAAGAATATGGCTCCCTCATGCAGCAAAAAGCTAAAGTGGATTGGTTGAAATATGGTGATGATAATACTACTTGCTTTCACAACAGTATAAAGCCAGGGCAATTCACAACAAAATCACTACCCTTGTTCTGAATGGCAACACTGTGAGCAACCCAAGTCTTATTGAGCAGGCCTTCGTTTCTTTTTACTCGGAGCTTCTATGTTATAAAATGCAAGACAGGCATCGAATCAATATGAATATTGTTGATTCTGGTCCTCTTCTCACTGACTCCATGAGGGAGACCCTCACCTTGTCTTTCACGGCATAAGATATTAGGAAGACTATGTGGAGTATTGATGACAACAAAGCACCTGGTCTTGATGGTTATAATAGCAAATTCTATAAAGCTGCTTGGTCTATAGTAGGTCTTGATATTGTTACGACTATCCAGATTTTTTTCCAGACCGGGAAGCTCTCAAAGGCATGGAGCCTGACTACCATTACCCTTGTCCCTAAAGTCTCCTGCCCCTCTTCCCTATGTGACTTCAAGCCTATCTCGTGTTGTCATGTTATTTATAAATGTATTGCCAAACTTGTTTCCTCTAAGCTGAAGCAGGTTCTTGGAGGCATCATCAGTCAAACACAGGGTGCCCTTGTAGCCGGGAGGAACATTGCACATAATATCCTCTTATGCTAGGATTTGGTCAAACACTATACTAGGAAATGTTGCTCTCCTAGCTGTATGATAAAAGCGGATTTGCGCAAAGCCTATTATACGCTAGAATGGAGCTTCGTCCAGAATATGCTCATAGCGTTAAGCCCACACATGATCAAGATCATCATGACTTGCATCTCATCCACAAAGTATACGTTCTTGGTGAATGGGGATCCTTACGAGTCCTTCCAACCCAAATGGGGGGCTACGACACGGTGATCCCATGTCCCCTCTACTCTTTGTCATTGGGATGGAGTACCTATCCAGAATGTTGAACCATGCCTGCTCTGCTGAGAATTTTAAGTTTCACCCCCATTGTCGAAAGCTTAATCTCAACCATCTCTGCTTTGCTGATGATCTTATGTTGTTCTCAAAAGGTGATATAGACTCAGTCCGTGTTTTAAGCCAGTGCCTAGATAAGTTTGCTTCTACCTTAGGCTTGCAGGCTAACAAAACCAAGTCTGCCATATACATAGTTGGGCTACTTGTGGAAGTGAAAGAAGAAATTGCACTCCAGATGAGCCTTGCTTTGGGTAATTTTCCATTTAGGTATCTAGGGATACCCCTGACGTCTAAGAAGATTTCTGCTGCTGATTGTAATGTTCTTATAGACAAGATGACTGCTAGATTACGCTTGTGGTAATGTAAGAATCTTTCCTATGTTGCTCGGCTTCAACTTGTGACCTCTGTTCTCATGGGTATCACCTCTTACTGGTGTCAGTTGTTCATCCTACCTCGACTGATTATAAGGAAAGTAAATAGTATTTGCAGGGCTTGCTTGTGGCACGGTGATATCACTAAGACCTCTGGAGGAAACGTAAGTTAGGCTAAGGTCTGCCAACCGAAGAGTTGTAGTGGCCTAGGGATCCGGAACCTTGATGTTTGGAACCTAGTGGCTGTGGGCAAGCTTGCCTGGCACATTAGTTCGTTGCAGGAGTCCCTATGAGTCAAATGGGTCCATGAAGTTTATACGAAAGGGGCTGATTGGTGCTCTTCAACCCACCCATAACGGCCAGCTGGGCTTTGAAGAGGCTATGCTTTTTAAGTCTTCAATTGAGTGAGTGGATCTGCAAGCAGAAATACCAGATCCATGAGGTTTATACACATCACCTTGATACATCCCCTAGAGTTAGATGGGACAAGTATGTCTGGAACCATGCCTCTATCCCTAGAGAGCATTTTATCTTGTGGCTTGCTATGTCCAGAAGCCTCAGAACCAGGGATAAGCTGGTTCAAATGGGTGTCCTCAATGAGAACGTTTGCCCTATGTGCAATACTGCACCTGAGTCTATTGATCACATTTTCTTTCATTGTACTTTTAGTATGCAGTGCTTGCAGTTCTTGGAGCAGTGGCTCGCTATCCACATCCCGCATGATCTCCACAGACTCGCTCTCGAGATATGGAAGGGGCCTAGATTCAGTATATTCCTAATCCTCACCAGCATCTGCAGCCTTACCTATATGGTCTGGCGAACCCGGATTTGTTTGAAATTGTCTTGAGCAATTTTGGTGTTGAAAATCTCCTAGCCTAGTTCAAGGCCAAGTGTTAGAAAATAGGAATTAATAGATCACAAAAACTTGGACGAGACCGTCCTATTCTAAGACGAGATTTGGGCCAACTCATTGTTAGGCGCGCGCTTTGCCCTCTAGATTTTCATTTTTTGGTACTTTTTCATTTTCTGGCCATTTTTCAATTTGGACGTTAAAGATATCGATTTCAACGTAAAGTAGTATTTAAACATATCAATTAAAGTAAAAATTTCAATTTGAACCTATAAGTGATCAATTGTGGCATCAAACTGATCAATTTCTACCTAAATATGATTTTGTTTCACAATTTGAAATCAAAGATATTAAAATGTTATTATTTTATCATTCTATGGATGAATTTTAAACAACAAATGAATGGTTAATAACACTATCAATAGTATCAGTTTACATATTAAAAGCATAAATATCAAAAACTAAAAAACCAGTAAAAAGTTCAATACAAAAAACACAATGAACTGTAAGTGTTAAACTTAACAGTATCAATTATTACCAAACATGCATCAATTATGACCTTATTTTGTTTCTGTTATGATGTTAACTATATCAATTATAAACAAAATAAATGAACTACATAATAACATACAATTCAATACTTATCACTGTCAATTATTACCAAACATGCATCAATTATGACCTTAATTATCTTGTCTCTGTTATGATGTTAACTATATCAATTATAAACAAAATAAATGAACTACATAACAACATACAATTCAATACTTATCACTGTCAATTATATTAGGTAGAAATTGATCACTTTAATGTCAAAATTGATCACTTATAGGTTCAAATTGAAAATTTTACTTTAATTGATATGTTTAAGTACTACTTTACATTGAAATTGATATCTTTAAGGTCAAAATTGATACCTTTAAGATTAAAATTGATAAATACCCAGAAAAAAAAAAAAAGAGAAAGCATGTAAAGCGCACGAATTGGGCCGGCCCATTCTTACCTCAATTTGAGACGGTCTCGCCCAAGACCAGATGAATGTTAAAATGCTTTTGAAGATTAACATAATTAATGACTTTTTTCATTTTAATTCTTTCTCTTGAATGCTTGCTAAACTGAAGAAGGTGAAGAGACGAGTTGAAAGTATCTTATACATTAACAATTACTCTTACCTTAATTAGTTTAACACTTTATCTTTGAAATTTTATATAAATGTCTCTAATAATAATAAGAATTAATTGTGAATTACAGCCTTAATGTTTATGGGTTTTGCGAATTACAGCCTTGATGTTTTTTTTTTTTGCGAATTACTGCCACCATGTTTTAAAATTGATCAGTGTTTAGGCCAGGTGACCGGTTCCGTACAAAAATTACTGTTGACCACCAATTTTACCTTTGACTTTTATTTGTTCTGATTTTACTTTTATTTTTTTTTTTGAGTTTTTTTACTTTTTTCGTTTAATTATTTTTCCCCATTCATTCTCTCCCCTCCTCCATCTTCTTCTTCTTCTTCTTCATTCTTTAACCCATCTCCTACTCTAACTCATCCTCAACTCCTTCTCCATTGTCACAAATCTGCTCCATGTTGTGATATTTCAAATAAATCGATTCCACAATACTCTAAATTTGGAGCACATAGATCTGTTACAAAACCATCAATTGAAAGTGGACAAGATTTAACTAATTTGATTATTATTGTTATTAATCCGAAATTCAAGGCAGGGAGATAAATTTCAAGGTTCTTCAAATTAGAAATATTACCCATTGTGATGTAATCTCACTCGATGGGGAAGTTTCTAGAAGAAAACATCAAATAATGGATGATATTTTAAAAGCCCTGTTAAGACTAGTGCACCACATGCAGCACAAAAACAACCTAGAAGTGTACATCTAGGGCCAACAGTGTGAAGAAGAGGTGGTGCATCATAAATCAGACAGCACAGCAAAGTCCAGCAGCAGCTATTCAAGCAACAGCTCAGTGCCTTCCTTATCACGTGCCCCGTTTAGTTTAACACGTGTTGTTTTAAGTAAAGTAGGATTCTTAAATAAGTTCTTTGTATATAGGAGGCAAAGTGTTAGTTAGTTAAAATAACAGAATTCTGTTATACAAATCTCTCTTGTGTACACCTAGTATATATAGGGCTACTTCATTATCATAATGTAACAAGATTGACTCAATTCAGAATAATAACAAGGAGTAAACTCTCCCTCTTGTTCTTATCTCTTATTTCTACATGTTCTTTATTCTTTGGTGCAAAAGTTAACATGGTATCAGAGCTTGGATCAATCAAGAAACACTAGATATAACATCAATCTCTCTGTCAGTATAGAAATTCAAGAGTGCAAAGGAACTGTGCTACTGTTTGCAGTATCCTTCTCAATCCTTTTTTCTTTCTTGCACAAATCTTGATTTTCTTTCATACAAGGAATCATGGTGAATTCACATACTGCAGCCACACATTAATTCTAACCCAACCAGTAACCCTTCCTCTGTATATTTCCTCCACCCATCAGATAGCAGCCAGAGACTTGTGAACATTGTATTCTCAGGCAGAGGATTTGCAAACTGGAAAAGAGTGGTGACTATAGCCCTCTCAGGGAAGAATAAATTAGGTTTCGTTGATGGGAGCCTATTAAGGCCTACCAACAATTCAACAGCCAAGGTATGGGATAGGGTTGACAATGTGGTAATGGGTTGGATTATTGGTGTTTTAGAGGATTCTATTGCCAACAGTATACTTTCATTCAAAACATCCAAAGAAATTTGGGATGAATTGGGAGAAAGGTATAGGCAAAGTTCTAATGCACAGATGTTTAGTTTACAAGAAGAGTTGAATTCCCTTGTTCAAACACCAGAAATGTCAATATCAGAGTTTTTTTACAAAAATCAAGACCCTCTGGGATGAATTTGATGCCTTAAACCCCTTGCCTACTTGCACGTGCCCTGCAGCTGCATCATGCACTTGTGATGTTGCAAAGAAGGTATACAAGATGCAACAAAATTGCAAGGTGATAAGTTTTTTGATGAAGCTTGATAAAAGATTCAAGCAAGTCAGAAGTAATATGTTGATGATGCCAGATCTTCCCACTGCAAGCCAAGCTTATAGAATTCTCTTGCAAGAAGAGACACACTTAATGTTGAGTACCAATGATGGTGGTAATAATGAGCATATGGCCTGCAGGGTAGAGAAGCGCAAATTTCAAGAAAGGGGTTCAAAGAACTACAACCAAGAAGGGAACAAGACCAAGAGATAATCTCTTTGGTGTGATCACTGTAAGATGAGTGGACACACAAAGGATAAGTGTTGGAAGCTTGTGGGTTATCCAGCCAATCATAAGCTAAGCACCAACACATGGAAAAGAGAAAATAGCAACAGGTCTTATGTAAATACCTCTTCAACACAAGATGAAAAAGAAGACTATATCAATGCTAAGTTCACACCAGATCAGTATCCACAAATTCTGGATTTATTGAACAAACAGGACACCAAACCAAGCAATGCACATGCCAATACCAGCCATCTAACAGGTAAATTTTGTTTAGCTTCTTGTAATGCAAGTTTGTGGATCATAGACATTGGGGCTTCAGATCACATGTGTAATGATATCCACAAATTTGCATCATACATACCCATTGATCAAGACAGTCATGAAGTGACTATCCCAGATGGTTCAAAGATTGAAGTTAAGTATAAAGGAACTGTTGTATTGCAAAATGGTGTTATTTTGAACAATGTGCTCTTTGCTCCAAAATTCAAATATAATTTGATTTCCATTAGCAAGTTATCCATTGACATGAAGTGTAAGGTCTTATTTACAATTAATGGGTACTTTGTCCAGGAAACATTGATGAGGAAGCCTTGGCTTCTTGGTAAAGAGAGCAATGGACTGTATATCCTAGAAGAGAAAAACAGAAATGAAAGAACCTTTACAAATTGCACACATGGGATGAAGAGTTCAAGTGTCACAGGAAATAATGACTCTATCATCAATAAAGCCAAGCTATGGCATTTAAGGATGGGACACATGCCTATCTAGAGATTAGAACTCCTTATACCAGAACTGAAAAGCCAAGCATGCAAAAACAAAGTGTTTTGTACTATCTGCCCTTTAGCTAAGCAAAGGAGGAACACCTACCCTACTTCTTGCAGCAAAACTCACTCACCACTTGAACTACTTCATGTAGACATTTGGGGACCTTTCAAATATGTCTTAAGGCACAATTGTAAAATGTTCATTACCATAGTAGATGATTACAGTAGGATGTGCTGGATTTTTCTCATTTGTAATAAATCAGAATTTACAAAACTTTTCATGAATTTTGTAATTTTCATTGAAAATCAGATGTCACTCAAAGTAAAATCAGTAAGAACTGATAATGCTCCTGAACTAACCAAAGGAGCAACCCTTGAGTTTTACCTTGCTCATGGAACTAAGCAACAAATTAGTTGTACTGAGACTCCCATGCAAAATGGGGTTGTGGAGAGAAAACACAAACACATCCTTGAGACTGCAAGGTGTCTGTTTTTCCAGTCTAACCTACCCATGATATTTTGGGGGGACTGTGTTCAATGTGTTGTGCACCTTATCAATAGGATGCCTTTAGCAGCACTCAATGGAATTACACCATTTGAAAAGTTTCATGGCTGAAAACCCTTTTTAGAACACTTAAAAGTGTTTGGGTGCCTATGTTTTGTCAACACCTTGAAATAAGGAAGACATAAATTTTCACCAAGGGCACAAAAGTGCATCTTCTTGGGGTATTTTGTCCATAAGAAGGGATATAAAGTCTATAACATGGAGACTAACACTGAAATAATCTCCAAAGATGTGATTTTTCATGAAAGACTTTTCCCATATCAATTTATGAAGAACAAATCTAACATGAATGAATTAAGAACCTTCTTTCTCCCTGAATGTTATGACTCATCTACTGAAACTGATCTCAACACCAACCTTCATGAATTTAACTACCTACATTATTATAGTTCCATTATAACAGGAAATACCAATGACAAAGAAGCACAACAAACCTCAAATGATCATTCTGAAAATGTCATTAACACCAATACAGAAGAGAATGATGCTTCTATAATACCTACAGAAACTCAACACACAGAAACACATAATGATAATTCTGATATACCAACAGAAGCATACACTGATCTTAATCCTAGACAATCTCACAGGATCAAAACCACTCCTACATACCTAAAAGACTACCAATGCAATCTTACCAAGCATTGGTGTGCTTTAGTTGAACACAAGATTCTAAAAGCTTTCACCACACACCCAAACACATTACACACCCACCATGAACCAAGAAACTATACAGAGGCCATTTCCAACCCTCTACGGAAAGAGGCTATGAATAAAGAATTAAGAGCCTTAGAAACAAATAAGACTTGGGAACTTGTCCATCTTCCTAAAGGGAAGAAAGCAATAGGGTGCAAATGGGTGTTCAAGGTCAAACATAAAGCAGATGGATTAATAGAGAGATACAAAGCTAGATTAGTGGCAAAAGGTTACAATCAAAAGCAAGAAATTGACTATGATGAAACATTCTCCCCTGTAGTGGAGATGACTACCATAAGGTGTCTCATAGCTGTGGCTACAAGCAAACAATGGAACCTCCATCAATTGGATGTAAACAATGCCTTTTTGCATGGAGAGTTGAATGAGGAAGTCTATATGCAATTGCCTCCAGGATACATGACAAATAAACATCTGGTTTGCAAGCTAACTAAGTCTTTATATGGCCTAAAACAGGCCTCAAGACAATGGTTTGCTAAATTAGTACAAGAACTCATCATACAAGGGTATATGCAATCTAAAAATGACTAATCCTTGTTTGTTAAAAGAAAGCAAACCAATATCACCATCCTTGCTGTATATGTGGATGATATAATACTAACTGGAAATGATAGAAATAAGGTACATCAACTAAAAGATCATCTTGATAAAACTTTTAGCATTAAGGACCTAGGAAAATTACACTTATACCTTGGTATAGAAGTAACTTACCTTGCAGATGGAATAGCTCTCTCCCAGAATAAGTTTACCAAAGATCTCCTTAAAGAACACTATCCTAGTAAGCAAAGGAAGTCTCTGACACCTTTACCCTTGCATCTAAAGCTGTCAGTTTCAGAAGGCACTCCTCTTGAAGATCCAACTCCCTACAGAAGCATAGTAGGAAAATTGAATTACCTTACTAATACTAGGCCTGATCTTTCCTATGCTGTACAAAATTTGAGCCAATTTTTACAAAAGCCTACTGATTTGCATTGGAATGCCCTACAACATACTCTCTTACATCCAACACACATGTGGACAAGGAATACTTCTCAAAGCATCAACCAAGATAACAATACAAGCATTCTCAGATAGTGATTGGGCTGCTTGTATTGATTCCAGGAGATCAGTGACTGGATACTTGATCATGCTTGGACACTCACCAATATCTTGAAAATCCAAAAAGCAACAAATTGTATCTAGGTGCAGTGTTGAAGCAGAGTATAGAGCAATGGCCTCCACAGCTGCTGAAGTCACATGGATAGTTAGGCTGTTAGAAGAATTGGACTTGCATAACCTTAAGCCTATAACCTTGCACTGTGGCAATCAATATGCCCTCTACCTAGCAAAGAATCCTGTTTTTCATGACAGGACAAAACATATAGAGGTAGATTGCCACTTCACAAGAGACAAAGTCTTGGAAGGGCTTCTGCAACTTTCCTATCTTCCTACCACACACCAATTAGCAGACATCATGACTAAAGTCCTTCCCTCACCTCAATTCAATACTCTCATTACCAAACTATGCATGGTGTACCCCCATCCTAGTTTGAGGGGGGATGTTAAGACTAGTGCACCACATGCAGCACAAGAACAACCTACAAGTGTACAGCTAGGGCCAACAGTGTGAAGAAGATGTGGTGCATCATAAATCAAACAGCACAGCAAAGTCCAGCAACAGTTATTCAAGCAACAGCTCAGTGCCTTCCTTATCACGTGCCCCCTTTAGTTTAACACGTGTTGTTTTAAGTAAAGTAGGATTCTTGAATAAGTTCTTTGTATATAGGAGGCAAAGTGTTAGTTAGTTAAAATAATAGAATTCTGTTATACAAATCTCTCTGGTGTACACCTAGTATATATAGGGCTATTTCATTATCATAATGTAACAAGATTGATTCAATTCAGAATAATAACAAGGAGTAAACTCTCCCTCTTGTTCTTCTCTCTTATTTCTACATGTTCTTTATTCTTTGGTGCAAAAGTTAACAAGCCCCAAATTAATTTCATAACCTAGAAGCCATTGGGGAATCCTTTAGAGAAGAAGAAAGGTAATGAATTTTGATGGTTGTACTGGTCTGTAATACTGCTCTGTAAAATTATCAGAACCTCCGCCAAATTATTTCCCGTTCTCAAAACCTCCGCCAAATTTATCAGAAATTCAGGACATAAAAAGATGAGTTGTACTGCTCTGTAGAATTAGAAAATGATTTTGTGTTGTACTTCGTTCTTGCTATACTTACTGTAGCTGTAATTGATTTGTTGGAGGAGATGTGAGGGTCAATGGAGATGATGAATTGTGGACAAAAATGGACTGCGTATGGAAGCAAACCAAATTGTTTCTTTTTGAATTTCTTTTAAAAAGGATGAAGAAAAGTCAAATGGACTGAGTATGGAAGCAAACCAAATTAATCTACTGTAACAATGGAGATGTTAGAAGATAGGTTAAAGGATGAAGAAGTAGAAGGAGAGAGAATGAATGGGGGAAAATAATTAAATGAAAAAAACAAAAAAAAAATTAAAACAAAAAAAGAAAAATCAAAGGTAAAAAACGTTGGTCAACCGGTCAATCTGTACGGAACCAGTCACCTGGCTTAAATACTGGTCAAAGTTAATAATTAACAATGATTCAACTATCCAATACTATTTTTTTTGTAATACTGGTCACCTTTTCTTCAGTCTTCAACTATCCAATACTATTAATTTTGTAATGAAAATAAAAGCAAAACAAACTATTTAGATTGATTTCATAATTAATAATTAACACTGATTCAAATGACAAATCCGAATTGAAATTCAATTACTTATTCTATCCTTATCTTTTTCTGTTGACTCAATCTCAACATTATTACATATGTCACTCCCTTCATATGTCCCTCAAGCTACAGACGGATACAATTACAAACTCATTAATGCTAAGATACGACTTATGAGTCGCTTTGTCTTTGACGCTCAAATTACTAACAGAAATGAAGGGCTTAAATACTTTACTTCCTTTAATTTCTCGCGTTGAATTTACCTATAAAATTTAAAAGGCTTGCATATATTTGATTGAATTTTATTAATACAAACTCAAAGAACAGAGTGAGTAATTACTACTAGGTATTTAACATTTAACAGCCACGATCTTGGGTCCTACATTGATATTAAACAAATCTTCGCTTGGGTGGGGTGTTTAACCGGCAGGGCCCCAATTTGATGTTGAGATTTAGATCATGTAGGACTTTATCCAAAAGCTGCTCGGGTGACTTGCTCGTTCGAGCAACATGGTGCTTGTTTGAGCACTTCTTTGACTAAGCACATTGAGACAATGTGTTTGTTCGTGAAACTAAGCACATTGAAACAGTGTGTCTTTTCGTGAAACTAAGCTATGTTTCATGGAATAAAGTGTTGTTTTGAACAGATGTTTTTTTCGTGAAACCAAGCTATGTTTCATGGAGTAAAGTGCTGTTATGAATAAATGTTTTACATCATTAATTGATGTATGGTTTTGGATGAATCTATATGTCACTTCAACTCTATAAATAAGAGTGAGTGCATGGAAATCATTTGATCATCTTAAGAATTCATTTTCTATCATCTTTCTCTCATTCTCTTGAAACATAAAAGAAAGTGATCAACTCTTTTATAGTTTTTCTGATTTCGATCTCTACAAAAACACAAAGTAGTTTAGTTCAAACGATTCGTACTAATCGATTGATGTGATTGATTGTATCTCTTTGTGAATTTCCGGTCTCATAACCCAAGTACCTTTGTGGGGGAAATATCACAAAAGGAAAGCTTGTAGACGCCTTCAATCTATATCAAGATTTTTGGTGACGCCTTTGTCGCAAACTAATCTTCATTACGATGTTGTTCGTTTCATGGTTTATTTAAAGCAAGGAGTCCATTGTCCACTACAACAAACCTAAGCTTTAATGAAATATGTTTTAGGATTTAGTGGCATTTGTAGATGCCATTAAAGGTTGTCGCGACATTTAAACTAATGCTGCTAGATCCTATGTCGCAAAAGCTAATAGTGGCATTTGAGTTTATGCCACTATAACTTACAAAAAATGCCACTAAAGTCTTTTTTTCCAAACCAAATTTGTTGCCCCTCTTTTCTTCCGATAACATATTTGGTCATGCTTTGATTGGACTTATAACTAATTGAGACAAAATATTTTTTTTTCTATTAAGATAACATCAAAGATGCATATAACAATCACATTAAGGTTCACCATAAAAACTTGTAAATATCTAATTACATTGTCAAAAAGAATAGCATATATTCAAAAATAAATTTGAAACTAATAGGTTGATATGGTGTAATCCCAGCATCTTCAGTCTCTGAAACTTGAGCAAGAAAGATCGTTTACTTTTGCATCCCTTACTAGGTTTGAAAAATGGACAACTGCATATGTTTGAAAAATAAACACATTATTTAGCATCTTACATAATTGAAAAATAATAGAAAATCATAAGCGATTAGAAAACAATAATAGACTTGGAAGCTGGATATAGTAAAGATGTTGATTAGATTAACATGTACTATTCACCAATATTGTGATTATGAGTGGAAATTCATGAAAATAACAATACCTGAAAAATGGCCAATGCTATAGTTCCCATCATCACAAAAACTCCTATTAACAGCAACAGAACCAAATTTACATGTCTATCTTAGAAGACTTAAGTTCATGAAATATTGTGCTATAGGTGCTAACTGACTTGCTGATTCGAATATAGAACCAATGTAGGCTATGATCCCGCTTAGACCAACAAGCATTTTAAGAGCTGAAAGACCAATTCCAACCTAAATCTCATTTAATCATATAAAATTTACTAAATGATTTAAGTAATATAAAAATATTGTTCCTGGTCTATCATTAGTAAATTAGAGTGAATAAGCATATTTCTTTTGAAATAGTTGCAGGATGCTAACTTCTTCTGTTTGATGAAGGGCTTCCGCACAGTCCTTCACAAAGAATATTAACTTTTCTGTCGAATCCTCAATTTGAAGCAGATCAATCAAGATAGAGTGATAAACCTTAAATCAGTTACCTTAATATCAGAGACTTCCTGGCAAATATCAATAGAAGCTCCCATGAAACGTTGTAGAGCTGCTTCAAACTCCTTAATTTTATTCATCAACAACTGCAAAACAATCTTAAGTCAGCATCTGAAAAGTGATTACTATTTAAGGAAATGATTTAAACATGCATTACCAGCCATCAAGAAATGCTGCTGATGCTCCAAGCCTCCAACTGTTAACACTAACTGAAATATAATAATACTCCTAGGTTAAAAAATCAAAGCCAAAGTAGGAATACTTATTTGAATCGTATATTTTAATTTTAATAACTATAATTCATGTACCATATGCAGGATTACGAACTAAATAACCAATATAAAACGTCTTCATAACTGCTTTTCGATGCTTGTATTTGATACTTGTGATTGTTGTATTCGTTCCTTGGTGGCTTCCAAGTTTCTTCACTATCATGGTTCTTTGCTTTAAGTTCTAGAATGTGGTAAAACCGATGTATAGACATAAGAAGGCTAACCAGTCAGAGACACATCTTTATTTCTTAATTATCCCATCCATTATGCAAATAGAGTTGAAAGTTGAAACAACTTACGAACAAGAGATTTCAAAAGCCTAGTGACTAGATAAATTGGATACTCTGCCAACTATTCATAGTTCATTTGCCATAGGCACAAGGTAAAATCAAACTATTGAGTGGTATAGTTCAGTAATCGTATTGATGTATGATGTAGAAGGTAAAATCAAACTGATTTCAATTTATAACATGAGTGCATGAAGACACTAATTTCAATTTATAACTATAACTATTTTTTTTACTAATGGTTGATGTATCCAATGTCGTGTTAACTCTGGCATTCATATCATTTGACTACTTTACCTAAATGAATTATAAGCACAATTATAACATTGAACCTAATTATAATGAAGAATTGATACTTGAACATTGCAATGACATTGAACACAATCATTTGGCTAGCTTACCTCAATGAATTATAAGCACTTCCAGAAGCACAAAATTGAGCCTCAATACACCAAGTAGAGTATTCAACATCAACAATATGTTAACCTGCCCCCGTAAACATTGGCTAAGATTTCAAATTTTCAATCTCATCTCCATCTACCTACATAAAACATACACTAATTTGAATCATATATTTTTATTTTAATTACTATAAAAGAAACGCTTAACATAAAACTACCCAAGTCAAGCATCCATGCACCCTTTCATCCAAGAATCAGATTATTAAAATCACAGCTTAAACCAAACTTTCGTATTTAATACAACTTGAATTGCAAAAGCAATGATAAAACAAACGAACGAACCTGGCTTATTGATATGGCAAACCAGCCAGCAAGGTAAAGTATATCGAATAGTTGTAACGTCTGCCTTATCAAATGTCAAACAAAATTGATACATTAAAAGAGGAATTAACCTTAATTAATCGAAACATAAAGAATGCAATAGCTAATGCCAAAAATGCCAAAAATAGAATGCGGGTGACTGTAAAAGGCGTGTTATACATATTATTATTTCTAACAATCTTTTGTGATATCTTCTTTGATGATGGCAAGCGTTAAGGATCTCACATCAATCCTATGAAATTGGACAAGTTTTTCGGTATGGATTTTTTGATGAAGGCAAATGAAATATTTATTTTTCATGGGTATATTTAATAAGAAGTAACATGGAAAACAAGTAAGTCTTTCTTTCATGTAATTTATTTAATGATAAATTATGTTTGATGTTTTTGTGTTTAAAATTGTGAGAAAGTATTTACATACATTTAAATCTTCTCTTGGATGATCATATACATGTATTCAAATTTATTTTAATTTGAAGTAAAGCATGTGGGTAATAGTATTTTACAAAGATATGATCTAGAGAAGTGGGTATGTGTTAATTTTTGATGATGGAAATTTATGAGGGAAGTCATAAAGTGTTATTTCTTGATTATAATGTAATTAAGAAAAGAGAATATAAATTTATTCATGAAATCATCATGGTTAAAAAGGCAATGATAAATTGTAGTATGAAATAAAATACTACCATGCTTAAAATTTATATATTACATATAAATTATAATTGCCACGTATACATAAAGTATGTGTTTAATCAAATTTTATTTGATAGAGAGATGTTTTTGTTCATGACGTTTTGATGGTATATTTTCATGGATAATGTTTTTTGGTGGTTAGTTTTTTCGTATGCCCATATCATGATTATTTTTTTATGTGTTATTAAGTATATGGTTATCGTGAATTATGATAACTTTAATTCGAAGATATGCTTTTGGTAGTTTTGCCATCGGACACGTGATGTTAAAGTTTTTTAACATGATAATTTCCTTTAGTTTTTGCTTTATTTATTTTTTGTATCATAATTCATGATATGTTTTATTGTTTAACATGTATATGATTATTTTTATTCATGTTGTTAAAGTATGAGATTATGATATTGTATCAATTTTATTGATGTAACCATATTTTGGTTAGTTATGGTAGTTATTTTACAACTAACTACTTATAAGTAATTGATATTTATTGACTCTTGTTAAGTGTCTTTTGAAATGATACAAGAATTAAATTGACATATATATTTTTTTATTTACCTAAGTTTATTATTGAAAAATAATAAAAGGAGTAATAATTTATTTAAGACATACTCAAGTGAGTTATGTTATTACTCAAGGCAATCTAGTTATATTATAACTAAGATTTATGGGTAGGTTATTAATGTCATGTGAATATACATATTTATGTATATGGAACATATTAAATTTAAGTTTAATAAGATTGGATCATTATTTGTAATAATTAAATTTAAATTATTATGTATAATTCAACAATGTTGAAATTATAATTAAATGTTTGTTTTTATCATTACTTATGAAAATAGTTATGAAATAAATTAATTTTCTAAATAAGAGAATAAATTAATTTGCATAGATTTTGCAAATTATATTTTATGGTGATTAAAATTCCATAATGTTTATAAATCAATTATTATTACTAGTTTGTAATAATATTTTTGGTATGTTTATTAGATCCATATATAAAATGGATGATATATAATTTATTCATAAATTATATGTGAAAACTTGATTTATTTTAATAACTAAAAAAGGCATTATAAGTATCTAATTATAAAGTTGTGTCCTTTAAGACATGAAATTATCAAGTGGTATGATAATGTATTTTATGCCTAAAGCATAAAACGTATATTATGGTAATAAATTCCATAATATTTAATAATTGATTTATTATTACTAGTTTGTAATAATGTAAAAAATTACTCAAGTTATGCATATTTTTTGTATGAAATTCAATTTCGAATTGAATCACAACGAAAAGACATTTCTTTTTAGTGATTGAATGTTTACAAATGGGGAGGAAATTTTAAAAAACTTCCAATTATAAACTAATACAGATAATATTTATCCATAAACATTTGTCTTAGTTTTAGACAAAGAAATTAAATTATGTCATTGTTTAAGGAAAATAACACTAAGGGAATGTGGTGAACATATTTGGTCGAAAGTACTAAAATAATGTTACTTCTAGTGTTCTATATTTCTCAAATGTGGAAGGAGACTCATTGAGTCTTATTGATGCAATCAAGAAAAAATTGATGAACTATCGATAAGTTCAAGGCCCGTTTAGTGGCACAAGGCTATAGACAAAAGCACAAATATCGATCACTTCGATACATATGCACCAGTTTCAAGAACAACCACCATTCGGTTGTTAGTAGCGTTAGCTTCGATTCACAAATCTAGTGATTCATCAAATGGACGTGAAAACTGCGTTTTGTATGGTGAACTAAATGAAGAAGTTTACATGAAACAACCCGAGGGGTTCGTTTTGAAAGGACATGAAAACAAGGTGTGGAAATTGTTAAGTCATTATAAGGACTAAAACAAGTACCGAAGCAATGGCATCAAAAGTTTGGTGAAATGTTTTTGTCCTTTGGATTCAAATTGAATCAAGCCGATACGTGCTTTTATAGCTAGTTTGTTGGGCAAGGCAACGGAGTCATTATATGTCTCTACATTGACGATATGTTCATATTTGGTACTGATTTAGTACGGGTTCAAGAGACAAAATAGTTTTTGTCAAGTTCATTCTAAATGAAGGATATGGGGGAGGCCGATTTGATCTTATGGATAAAGATCATAAGAGATGGCAATGGAATAAAGTTAAGTCAAGCTCATTTCATTGAGAAAGTACTTAAAAGATTTAACTTGCTCGAGACAATTCCAAATCTCGACCCTTATGGATCCACATGTCAAACTTCGTAGACATGAGAAAGAACCAGTTTTGCAATTAGCATATTCAAAGGTTATTGGATCGCTAATGTATGCGATGACTTGTACGAGACCGGATATTGCCTTTGCGGTAGCAAATTTGAGTAGGTTTACTAGTAATCCAGGTCCGCATTCATTGGAAAGAGATTAAGAGAGTATTAAAATACTTGAAGGCTACTATGAGATGTGGTATCACTTATAGTGGAGAACCTCCAAGTTTGGGAGGGTTATTATAATGCAAGTTGGATCACGAATGAAGAAAATAATACTTCTACAAGTGGTTGGGTGTTTGTTTATGGAGGAGGAGCCATATCTTAGTCTTCAAAGAAACAAACGTGCATTGTCGATTCCACTATGGCTTCTGAGTTTATAGTGCTAGCGTCCAAAGGGAAGGAAGCGGAATGGTTAAAGGATCTCATGTTTGAGATACCAATATTACCAATGCCTATATTACCGGTGGCAATTCATACGGATTGCAGGATGGCATTGGCGAAGACTTATAGTCAAGTGTATAACGGTAAATCTCGTCATATTGCTCTTAGGCACAGCCTAGTGCAAGGATTTATCGCTAATGAGGTCATAACTCTTGATTATGTGAACACTAAGTTCTATTTGGCGGATTTTTATTAAAGCCATGAGTAGGGATTCAATTGAACATGTGTCAATTGCAATCGGATTACGTTACTAAAATTCAATTAGAAAGCCCAATTCACGCACGATTAACGTTGTGTCTGAATTCAATGTGGTGTAATTCTTTTTGGATTTTTTAAGCAACAAGTTTTAATGACCCATCGTTGCTTTGGACCGTGAATAGTGAGGTAGTCGTCTTTTAAAGATCTCAAGACCCGGAGTTGAAGAGCTCTTGGTGAATATCCATACACGTTGATATTTTATACGTAGTGAGAACCTACCTATATAAGTTTGAAGTTCTGGCCGGTTCAAGTAGTCAAGATTAACGTATCGACTATGATAAACTTATGAATAGATATAGACACGGCCATTATAATGTGTCAAAGAAATGACAATGTGTTATTTGTTCTATGTGTACTTCATCTTCAAATGGTCAAATGTGTTATATGATTCAAATCCGCAGGGATATCATTATATCACGATCGTTTCTCAAGTGTGTTGTACTAGGTGTTAATTCAATCCGCAGGGACATTAGCATTGATGCATAGAACGTGATTTTGAAATCAGTTTTTTGAGAAAGAGGAAGAAAGTCCTAAAGGCTCTAAATGGGGGAGGATTGTTGAGATTTAGAGCATGTAGGACTTTATCCAAAAGCTGCTCGGGTGACTTGCTCGTTCGAGCAACATGGTGCTTGTTTGAGCACTTCTTTGACTAAGCACATTGAAACAATGTGTTTTTTCGTGAAACTAAGCACATTGAAATAGTGTGTCTTTTCGTGAAACTAAGCTATGTTTCATAGAATAAAGTGTTGTTTTCAACGGATGTTTTTTTCGTGAAACCAAGCTATGTTTCATGGAGTAAAGTGTTGTTATGAATAAATGTTTTACATCATTAATTGATGTATGGTTTTGGATGAATCTATATGTCACTTCAACTCTATAAATAAGAGTGAGTGCATGGAAATCATTTGATCATCTTAAGAATTCATTTTCTATCATCTTTCTCTCATTCTGTTGAAACATAAAAGAGAGTGATCAACTCTTTTATAGTTTTTCTGATTTCGATCTCTACAAAAACACAAAGTCGTTTAGTTCAAACGATTCGTACTAATCGATTGATGTGATTGATTGTATCTCTTTGTGAATTTCCGGTCTCATAACCCAAGTACCTTTGTGGGGGAAATATCACAAAAGGAAAGCTTGTAGACGCCTTCAATCTATATCAAGATTTCTGGTGACGCCTTCGTCGCAAACTAATCTTCATTACGATGTTGTTCGTTTCATGGTTTATTTAAAGCAAGGAGTCAATTGCCATACACAAAGGTTCGCATTATTATTTCTAACATTTGAGCCCTAATCCGGCTCGTTTTTAGAAAGGGTTTGAAAGGACCGGGTTGAAAATGAGTTGAGTTAAAAACGGGCTCAACTATTAATTAAATATAGGAAAAATTACCCAGAATAATCCAACTTATGATTTTCCTACAATAATCTCACCTATCGATTAACCATGAATAAACCCAACTTTGAAGGGCATTTTCCTAGAGTAAACACGATGACTGGATGACTTACTATAGCAAGTTTTTTTTTTTCTAAAGAAAAAAGATAAATTAAAATTAAATGTCAAAAAAATGTTCAAAAAATTTATGATATTTTTTTTATCATGTAGAATTTTTTATGTAAATTTTCAAGATTTTTCTCTATTTTAAAATCAATTTGAGGGGTATTATCCTAGAGTAAATCCGGTGACCGGATGACTTACTATAGGAAATTTTATTTTTTTCTAAAAAAAAGATAAATTAAAATTAAATGTCAAAAAAATGTTCAAAAAATTTATGATATATTTTTTATTATGTAGAATTTTTTATGTAAATTTTCAAGATTTTTCTCTAATTTTAAATCAATTTACAGTTTACTTTTTTGGTGAGTTACCTACTGTAGCAGGTCATCGGGTTACCCAAGTTTACTCTAGACAAATATCCCTTAAAATTGGGATTATTCATGGTTAATCAATATGTGTGATTATTGTAGAAAAATCATGAAAAGGTTGGATTATTCTAAGTGATATTTCCGTAAATAAAATGGCCTATAAAAGCGCTTAATACGGGTCGATAAACGAGCCTCGTAAATAACTTAATTGATGAATAATTTAATTATTATAAATGACAATGCTAATGGGATTACTAACGTTTCTACAATTTAATTATTATAAACTAAGTAATGGTTAATAATAACAGGCGAAATCGGTCCGGATCGGATTTTGCAGACGTTGACCCATTTAAAGAAGATGAAGTTTAAACTTTAACAGCCGGTCTTGGCCGAGACCGTCTCAAGGTGAGACGGCCCAGCCCAAGACAGCAGAGGCGCGTGATAGGCGGGGTTTTGACTGCAATATATAACTTTCCTCTTTTAAAACATAAACTTCCATTTTCAAAAATCAAAAACTTCCCTCATTATACAACATTGCGCGCCTAAAATAGGAAATAATAATCAATCAATTTCTCTCAATTTCATAACAATCTCTGCAAATTTCTTCAAGCATGGCTGCAATGGAGGATTTAATGAATGAATTTGAAATTGAAATGAGGTTACAAGAATCTAGAACACAACTTGAACAAATTGAAGGTGAATTTCTTCATTCGTTTTCATGATGAACAATCTATATGTGAAAGTCATATTTTTAACAATTTTTCAGATTTTCTACCTGATGAAGATGTTAATGGTGAATTTGAGTTGGATACGATGGAGATGTATGATGAAGACGACGCAGATAACACAGGTATGATCAATTGTGCTTTTATGCATTGAAGTTTTTTGCTTAACACACTCAGTTATCAATGCGCATAAGTTCTTAATTAAAATCGGAATTAGGTTTATACATGTATTACGATTTAATGCATATATTATACACTTTAAGTTTTGATTATGCTTCCAATTGTTCAATTATGCTATTTGCTCGCTCAATTGTTCAACTACGTTTTGATTTCATTGATGTTTTCATATATGTATATTCAATTGCACTTGAATAACTTATACTGCTTCAATTAAATTTCTATCTTAACACATTCATTTTCATGGTTAAAATGTTTAGTTCTCCATTGCGTGATATTTAAAGCATACTTCATGATGTTATGTTTCTACAAATTATGATTCTAGTATGTTCACTTATGCTTCTAATATCTTCAGTTATGCTTCTAATATGATCAATTATGAATGGATCAATTGTCAAATTATATCATGAATTGTAATAGTGTACTACATTCAAGAAACTTTTAATGTCAATTGTTCATTTATATCAATCAGTTTTTAGACTAAATGGATCAATTGTCAATTTATATGATTAAATTCTTAAGTTTCAGATATACCTCTTGAAATACAATGTGTGCAAGCAGACCCCTTAGCTACAAGGACAAAATTTGACATAAGGGGATCATTGGAGGGTATGAGAGCAGGCAGTTGGGAGGAACTTGAACAGTTGTATCATGATTAGAGGTGTTCAACGGGGCGGGGCGGGGCGGGTCGGGTCAAAATTTAAATGGGCCGGGGCGGGGCGGGTCATGTCAAATGATAAACGGGTCGGGCCGGGTTAAGCCCATTTAAATTTGACCCTCTTTGACCCTTTTTAAAAAAGTTCATAGAATAGCTTTTTTTATTATATTTTACGGCTCATTGGGTCGACTTACTTATGTATATAATAATAATATTTTAAAAAATAAAAAAAAGTGGTTAATTTTTTTTCCGCAATTAATTTTTATAATTATCCGACCCGACCCGGCCCGGCCCTTTACACCAAGGCCCGTTAATGACCCGCCCCATTATTGACCCGACCCGCTAATGACCCGTCAAAATGTGACCCGACCCTTGACCCGTTGGGTCGACCCGCCCCATTGAACACCTCTAATCATGATCATTCTAGAGCAACGGGGTTTAGTGTTCGCAAATCCACCGTAAGGAAAACAAATGGTGTTGTACACGAGAGATATTTTGTTTGTTCTAAACAAGGGACAACAGAGATAAAAACAAAGGAACTGCAAAACAAAGTAGCAAGAGGAAATTAGTTCCAACCAAACGATGTGGTTGTGATGCTCACATAAGGATGAAACTAGATGTATGTAGTGGAGAAATATTTGTTAAGCAACATGTTGTGTCTCATAACCATGCTTTGGCAAGAGTAGAATGGCAATACTTGCAACGATCTGAGAGGACAACAACTTTGAAGGAAACAATGGAAACAATTGAAGGTTTTGAGGATGCACATGTAAGGCCTACTACAGCGTATAGATATTTGGCAAAGCATGCTGGAGGGACGTCATGTGTAGGGCATACTTTACGAGATCATCTTAACTACGTAAACAGAATGAGAATGAAAGAAATTGAGGGTGGGGATGCTCAAACTGTAATCAAACAATTGATTGTGTTGGCACAAAAAGACAATGGTTTCTATTGGAATATGAAACTTGATGATGATGCAAAGCTTGTGGCACTTTTTTGGTGCGACTCTTTGATGAAAGAAGACTTCAAGATATACGGGGATGTTATCATCTTTGATACAACGTATTGTACAAACAAGTACAACCTAATTTGTGCACCAATAGTTGGAATAAATAACCATTGGAACACAACAATGTATGGTTGTGCATTCATAGCAGACGAGAAAGTTGAATCGTTTGTTTGGGTTCTTGAGCAACTAAAGGAAGCAATGGATGGAAAAAATCCAGTATCAATCTTCACGGACCAAGACGCAGCCATTGCAAGAGCAGTAGAACAGGTATTTTTTATAGTCTTAAAGTTATCAATTTAATTTATATGAGATTCAATTTACGTCTTAACCCTCCCAGTTATATATCTGTTGTTATGTAGACAAAATAATGCGATTCAATTTCATTGATATCTATTTCAATTATACTTTTAACCCTTTCAATTCCACATATTGTGCTTAGGTCTTTCCATTCTCAAGGCATAGGCTGTGTTTATGGCATATATTGAAAAATGCAGTATCACACTATGGATCATTAAAGTCAGATGCAAACTTCAAGGATGCATTCAACAAATGCTTAATGGGTTGTAGTAATGAAAACGAATTCAATAAATGTTGGGAAGACATGGTCGAAGGGTTCAAACTCAAGAGGAATAAAGCTTACTTCAAATGGTTTGAACGATTGTACAATGTAAGAGGCAAGTGGTGCACTGCATTAAGCAAAGACTTTTTTTCGGCTGGAATATTGTCATCGCAACGAAGTGAATCCACAAACAATGCGATCGGGTTTGAAGCAACTAAAAGCACAAGCTTGTATCAATTCTTTAAAATATTTCAGAAAACTATAGAGCGATGGAGAGAGAGGGAGATTGCCTTAGAGTTCTACTGCACAACAACAACCCCCACATCTGCATTTAGACTTACCGGTCTATTACGACATGCATCAGAGATTTACACAGCAACATTATTTAGAGACTTTGAACAGGAATTCAAGATGGCAATATCATCTTCAATTGAACTGCTTGTCGACATGGGGGATAAAAAAAAATACAGGTACATTATTATTTAGATTGATTGTTAATTCAATCAATTCTCATTTTATAATACTCAATTTCATGATTATCTTATTTGTCAAATATCCATTACTTAGTCAAATAAAGTGTCTCAGTTTCATTGATAATAGCCTCATTTTGAATCTTAACAGCGTCTGGTTTGATGGATATAGTGATGTCAACATGCATGAAGTTCAATACACTAAACTCAATGACACTATACATGTTGATTGTACTTGTAAGAACTTTGAATCAAATGGATGGTTATGTTGCCATTGTTTACGCGTTCTACACCTGCATTCAGTGCAAAAAATTCCATTTATCTATATTCTACCAAGGTGGACAAAGAATGCAAAGAAAGATATATGGGATACGCTTTATGGTAACCAATGCCCACCTACAAGCTTGGAACCTCCCAGAATTTCCACAATTACATGGAGACAAGGCATGGGGCGTAAGTTTTACAATCTTGTCTTAAAGTCCCAGAGCAATGAAGAAGCAAGGAAGGTAGTAGAAACACTATACAAGGCAACAATTGATGAAGTTAACAAGATAACTGAAAAGAATACAAATGAAATTGAAGATGGGGCAGAAAATTCACAAGCATTACAGTTAACGCAAGTAAGAGATCCGCAAAGAACGATCACAAAAGGGACCCTGTTTTAAAAAAAAGGAATCAAAGGGACCCTGCCACACAACAAAGAAACAAACATATAATTTGATTGATACCATTTCTTGTGAAAACATATACAACTTGTACATCAATGTTTTTCTTTTTGCATCAATTACAATGACCAAAATTTGTCATAGATGTTATAGTTAAACAGTACAATATGTGAATTGTATACTTAAAAAAAATGAGTACTTTAAGATGACAACTGAGAACTTTAAGATGAAAATTGACTATCTTAAAAACGACTATCTTAGGCTGAAAATTGAGAATTTTAAAATGAGAATTGAGTATCTTAAGAAGACAACTGAGTACTTTAAGATGAAAATTGACTATCTTAAAATTGACTATCTTAAAATGACAACTGAGTACTTTAAGATGCAACTGAGTACTTTAAGATAAAAATTGACTATCTTAAGATTCAAATTGAGAATTTTAAACAGGACAATTGAGCGTATCCCAAATGACAATTGAGCATTTGAACAGGACAATTAAGTATTTTAAGAGGACAATTGAGTATTTTAAGATGAGAAATTAGTATTTTACAGTAGCAATTCAGTAAGTTAACATTACATTGCATCATGTAAACCATATAAGAGCACTTTACATCATGTAAACCATATAAGAGCACTTTACAAAAAATCAAAACAGTGATGTTTACATTGCATCATGTAAACCATATAAGAGCACTTTACATCATGTAAACCATATAAGAGCACTTTACAAAAAATCAAAACAGTGATGTTTACTAACAAATTACAAATTGTTTTCTATTTCTGCAATGTGATATTCCTCACTGGAACCAACTTGTTCCTGCTAGTTCTCTTTGTTGGCTTGTCCTCAGCAATCTTCGTTTTCATCTCATGCAATCCCTTCAACGCTTCCTCCTCCTTCTTTCTTGCATCCTCCTCTTTCTTTTTTTGTACATAATCCTCCTTCTTCTTTGCATACTCCTCTCTCCTCTTTCTTGCATCCTCCTGCTTCTTTTTTAGTGCATACTCCAACCTCAACTGCCGTTCAACCATGATCAATGGCCTCTTAACTTCTTTTTCTTTGTTGAATGAATCAACATTCTTCAACAGTTCATCTCTATTTTTATTTACATCAGACAAGACAAATCTACTACAAATTGACCCCCTGTACCTTATCCTATTTTCAGATGAGGTTAGAGGGCCAAAATTCTTGTCTCCCATAAATTGTTCCATGAAAAACGCAGCATACACACCACAATCATTTGCTTCATTTACAGTCCAGTGCATCTTAACAATGCTCAGATTGTAATCAAGCACTTCATCAGCACAAGGGTGTTTAAAGACTTCAAGAAAATCAGAAAAACAACCCACAATGATCTTATGCAGTATTGCTGCGTCTTTATAGTCTTTTCTCCTCTTGATGTTGTCAAGGTAATGTACAACCT
This sequence comes from Amaranthus cruentus, assembly GCA_019425755.1. NCBI lineage: Eukaryota > Viridiplantae > Streptophyta > Magnoliopsida > Caryophyllales > Amaranthaceae > Amaranthus > Amaranthus cruentus. The sequence continues at coordinate 20,088,710 of CM033450.1, read as the reverse complement.
TGCTCCTTGTGTCAACAACAAACACCACATGGTGTTGTTGTTTATCTTTTGCCATGGGGATGAAAAACTAGAAATAGAAAAAGGAAATACAATCTTCAGAAATAACATACAAATTCAAGAAATAACACTATTGAAGTCGATCAAACACACAAACAATCTTTGCCCTAACAGCATCAATTATCATATTATTTCCCACAGTTTAGACCTTAACACATACATTTATCAATTATCAATGTATATCCCACAGCATCACTTATCATATTATTTCCCACAGTTTAGACCTTAACACATACATTTATCAATTATCAATGTATATCCCACAGCATCACTTATCATATTATTCCCCACAGTTTAGACCTTAACACAGACAGTTATCAATTATCAGTTATCCAAATTTCATATTTTCCCCACAGTTTAGACCTTAACACATACATTTAAATTATCAATGTATATCCCACAGCATCACTTATCATATTATTCCCCACGTTTAGACCTTAACACAACGTATATCCCACAGCATCACTTATCATATTATTCCCCACAGTTTAGACCTTAACACAGACAGTTATCAATTATCAGTTATCCAAAAATACATCCCAACTAAAGAAAGAGGATAAAAAAACACAATGTAAACATACCAGATTTTTGGAGTTGAATTCAGCCTTTGCATCCATGATATCCGCATGGAGCTGCCACCCTTCAACAACCTCCACCTTCAATGCAATCACTTTCTCATTGTCCTTCTCAGTCATCAAACTCTCCAACGCAAGCTATCAAATTTAAACAAAACAAAAAAATATATAAAAATAAATACTACGTAAATTAAATACAATCAAAAACTATTTCAAAAGAGGTGTGAACCACTTACGCAGGGTTGTGTTGTGAACAAAAAGGCTTTAAATGCTTTATTGGGCAACAACTGCTCCTGCTTCCTCTCAATCATACACAGGTAGCATGCCCAGCAATCAATAATAACCCCCAGAACCTGTGCATTGTTCTTCAAAGAACATATTTCCGCACGTGAAACAGCATAAAAATTTCCATATGCAAAAATATCTTCACTGAAGACGAAGGAACACAAAAAAGAGACGAAGTATTAAAACAAAAACAATGTAATTAACAGGAAAAGGCAAAACAACACCACATTAAGATGAAAAAGTATGGTTCATAAAACTCACTAGTTGTCCATTGTTTCCTCAAGAAGGCAATAGTCCATCACCTCCTTCTCCAACACACAAAAATCATGAAAAAGTTCTTTATTCAATGTCATAAACTGGGACACATACGGGATATCAACACCGCTTGGCCCCAGCTCAAGTGAACAACACTCCTTCAAGGCTGAAGGAACATCCGTAATATCGAGCTCCCCCTCTTGGTGTTGTTCAGGAGTGGAATGTCCCACAACAGTAGTTTCAACTACTACATTTTGGGAACAATTTGATTTTTTAATTAGTTCTTCCACCAAAGCATCAATGGAAGAAAGCCATTCATTATCTTGGAAAATCTCTTGAGTGACCGACACTGCACCTTCAGCTTCAAGTCTCTTTTTCGAAGCCTCGCACAACCTATCCATGTAGGTGTGCACAACTACATCGATGTCTCTTTTTAACATCAAACATGCCTCTTCAACAGTCTATTAAAATGACACCAATAATTAATATGTTAAATGACAGAATTAACGCATTAAAACATACAATTTCAAAAAATAACACTACTGAAGTCAATAAAACACACTAATAATCTTTGCCCTAACAGCATCACTTATTGTATTATTTCCCACAGTTTAGACCTTAACACATACAGTTACAACATAAGTAAAACATATACACAACAATAAAAAATTAAACACACTCACATCTTTCGCGATAGATTTGATTTGATAATCCTTCTTAATGCCAGCAGGCATTGTGAACTTCAGAACATTGTTCACCTCGTCCTCACCACCAGCATCTCCCCCATGCAATTCTTTAACACCTCCAACAGAAAACAAATTAGATACCTCACAAATCGGGAACACACCATCTAAAAGCAGCCCATTGCCAAAACCTCCCTCCCGCTCTTGGCAGAACCTGACCTTCAACATCTGATCAGTCAGGTTCTGGATCAGAGGCAGGGACCTTGGGTACCTCTGACCCTTGAATACCAGACGATGAAAATATGCAACGAGTAAAATAATAGAACAACCATTCACAGTAGAATGGGTAGAACCGCCTTTAAAAATACGAGCAATAGATGAGCCTAAAACAGACATCGTGTACTGACACCAGTCAAACGACGAAATCGCAGAAACTACCTCCACAACCGGTAGCAAATTGTAACGAATTTTATTCTCCGGTAAAGGAGCTATAATAGATGATCCAACATACAACACAAATAATTGTTTAAAAACATCACCTCCCTCTGGATAGTCCTTGAACTTATCCAGTACCATGTGAGTCTTCAAATCTTCATCATCCCTGACTCCAAAAAACCGTCGCCACCTTGATACAAGCTCTTTATTGTTGAACACTGATTGTATTAGATTCCTTTGATTAATCGGTAACCCCAAAATATCATGAACGTCACCAGGAGAAAGATAATACTGCCTTTCCAGCTTATCAGTTTTGATCCATTGTACCCAACCATGAGGATCAAAGTTTGAAACCAGGTATGCTAGAATACCTGGTGGGTATTTAGTGATATTGATTTCCCACACCCCCCCAAACCCAACCTCTTTTACAGCTTCAATTTGCTGTTTCGTTAACACAATCTTGTTTCCATCCGCTGACCGCAAAAAAGACCAAATTTTACAATTTGTTCTGATTTCCTTCTCAACCCTACACACACAAATTTTACAAAAATTACAATTCCAAAGTTATCACTGTCAATTAATACAATACATCCATCAATTATTCACTTATCTTATTACATCTAGTTATACAAAGCACATGCAAATATGCAAATAAATACAATTCCAAAGTTATCACTATCAATTAATAACATACATACATCAATTATTTACTTAACTGATTACATCTGGTTATACAAGGCAAACATGCAATACATAACACACACATGTATAATCATTCACTTAACTCCTTCAATTTTATGAGATCTACTTATAGAAGCAATCATTCACTTATCTTATTTTGAAGGTCAGGTTATACAAGGCAAAAACAAACATGCATGTTCACAACTTATCACTGTCAATAAATACCATATATATATCAATTGTTCACTTATCTTATATGAGATCTAGTTATAGAACCAAACACAAAAACATCCATCACACACACATAAATGACCTAAGTTTCAGATCTATAACATATACATTTCATATTAACCCTAACAATTATGGAGCTATAACTTACGGTCCCTCCGGAGTTGAGATTACTGCAATTTGTTCTTTCATTCGATTTCTCGACTGTTTAGCCTTGACAATAGAAGTTTTTGAAGATTCAGAAATCTTCTTTTTGATTTTACCGCTGGTCTTTGACAGTCCTTGTTGCTTAACAATGTCTGCCAACGACAACTCGGCGTCCTGCTTCTTACCTCGCGGCTTCACCATTGTTGCTTTACAAAAGATAAAACATAGGAAAAAGACATCAAAATCATATAAATGTGTGAAATCAAAAAAACGAAATGGAGACACAATCAACAACGAAGACGGAAAATGCTGAAGAAGAACATCAAAAATGACTAAACACACGACGATCACATGCAAAAAATAAATAAATATTATCAAAAAAAATGAAGAGAGTCGTTACCAGAAATTTGAAGAAGAACGAAAATGCAGCAAGCAGGAAAATGGAGGAAGAACGAAAATGGAGGAAGAACGAAAATGGAGGAAGAAGAAGCAAGTACGAAAATGGAGGAAGAAGAAGGAAAATGGAAAGTCAAGAAGGGAAGTACTGATTTGAAAGATCAGTTTTCAAAACAAAGAAGGAAGTTAAAAGGATTTCCAAAAAAAAAGAAAAAAAAAAAGGAAATTTGGAGGGAAACCCGCGCGCGTGCAGGCCACGCGCCTCACATTGGGCCGGCCCAATGTCCGTCTCACCTTGAGGCCGTCTCGGCCAAGTTTTGGTGAAACTTTAAAGGGGTCTTTATCCAAACCGGCCAATTTTTGCTTAACCCCGGCCTATTAAACCCCCCTATTTGGGTGCATGTTTTTGAAGATAGTTGCCTAAAGAATTTGTTTTTTGAATAATACCTGATTCATTAATAAAGAGTCATACGACATCTACATCAGATATAAAAATTAGCAAGTGCATAGCAACTAAAACCAAAAATAATTCAAAAATAACAAAACTACGATCGTTGTGTATGAGATCTGACAATTCTGAATATCCTCTTCCACATCGCTGTTTGATACAGCCTTCTACGAGGGGGTCTTTCGATCTATTGTAGTCTTGAGATAGAATTGAATTTGATGTAGTTGATGATAATTGCAATTTTGATGTCTGCTGCATCATCGCATTAATCTCTACCAACAAATCAATTAAAGACTAAAATTCATAACTCTAAACTCTCACAAGGAGAGACTTCAAAACCCAATATATGGATAGAATCAACCCAATGAATGGGTAGAACAACTCTCTTACAGAGAGAGGACAAAAATTTTTTCTAATCATATTAAAAAAATTTAAAAGGGAGAAATTAGGAGCTTGCCTAAAGAATTAAGTGTATGTTGATAAGGAAAACTGCTCTAAATCTACCTAAGATGATACTACTACTTTTTATTTAAAATATTTCGATGTAAAAAAAGAAATTTAATTAATATTTCTAAAACATATACTAGTGTTGTTTTCAACAATTATAAGGCCATTAGCATTTAAATAGCAACTGTTACAAAGTAAATAGGATGAAATGCACACGTTATGGTATAAGAAGCAGCGGAATACTAATGCAAAATAACATACTTTTGTAAATAATAGTTGACCATAAAGGTGTCATTTATAGCTAGTTGACCATCATTTTGTGAAATTCATTCCTAACTTTTACTATAACAATTACTTCCTCCGTCTCATTGAATTTCAAGTATTTTTTATTTTATTTTATTTTTTTTTGAAAGGAAGTATTTTTTAGTTTGATTTGTCTTATTTAATTTGAATCATTTTTTTATGACAATGATCCATCAATTTCTTTTAATCAAATCCTTACATTTTAACTTCCTTTTAATTTCATCTATAAAATTCATTCTCTCTCTTTATTTATTACCACTTTCTAAATATCCTCTTCTTCTCTTTGATTTAATCTTATCAGGACAAATGAGTAATTGTCCTGACTATTAATTGGCTGGATTCTTTTTTATGGAAATGGATTGTCGTCTTTTTTCACTCCACAAATCCTTATTATAATTTTTTATGGGCAGAATGTATTTAATATGATAATATGATGACAACACTTAGTAAGTGAACCAGCCGTACATGTATATAGAGGTATAATCAACTAGGAAGGAAATTTATATTGAATGTCATTGATGCTGGATTGTTCCCCGGATCTTAAGAGTATCTTTGATCACGAGAAGAGGGGTGATGATATTGTGGAGTATTGATGCTTTAATACAGCTTGAAGACTTCTTTTTGCAAATAATGAAGTAACAAATTGTAGAAAGTAGTCGGCAATTGATAATTTCACAAGCTATGTAAGGCCTTTAAGCATCTTTTGACCCTTCTTTCCAGCCTTCAAATCCTGCGTTCATTGCACCCAAGTTTCGTAACTCTGCATGTACCAGCAAACCAGGGATCTACACACTCTATCCATGAAAATTGAAGTGTTTAATAAGCCAACAAAAATATGTAAAAATCATAAAATAAGCAATGTTTCAAAATAATTCTCAAAGTAATCACTTTTTGCTCAGAGCTGAGGTACAACGAACAAAGAGAACTGGTAAACAAAAGCCAAGTTCTTTGTTCGCTATTACTAATAGCGAACAAAGGTTTTACTTGGTCAAACATGGTCAAACATTTGTATGCTGTTACTAATAGCATGCAAAGTTTTGACCTTGTGTGACCAGGTCTCCTTTGTTCGTTGTTTATTACAAAGACTTGGTAAAAAGCCATTAAAGTCTTTGTTTCCGTTAGTAACAGCGAACAAAGAACTTGACTTTTTTTACCATCCCTCTTTGTTCTTCGTTGTTAGTAACAGCGAATCTAAACCTTAACTCTAGGCAAAAAAGTGGCTACTTTGGAAAATAAGTTCAATCATTGCTTATTTTATGATTTTTTTATATTTCTTTGCTTAATTCATTCAAAATTTTCTCCATGATCCATTACTTTCTCATTCTTTTTCTCGTTTAGTTCAAAGTAAGTTAGAGTTTATATATATATATATATATATATATATATATATATATATATATATATATATATATATATATATATATATATATATATATATATATATATATATATATATATATATATATATATATATATATATATTATATACTATATATATATATATATATATATATATATATATATATATATATATATATATATATATATATATTATATATATATATATATATATATATATATATATAATATATATAGTATATATATATGATATAATAAAATAAATATATATATATATATATGATATATATATATATATATATATTATATATATATATATATATATATATACATAATATAATATATATACATATATATATATATATACATATATATATATATACATACTATATATATATATATACATACATATATATATATATACATATATATTATATATATATACATATATATATATATACATATACATACATATACATATACATATATATATATACATACATATATATATATACATACATATATATATATATACATACATATATATATATATATATATATACATATATATATATATATACATATCATATATATATATATATATATATTATATATATATATATATATATATATATATATATATATATATATATATATATATATATATTATATATATATATATATATATATATATATATATATATATATATATATATATATATATATATATATATATATATACCAGAATTGTAAAAATTATATATTATAAAATATATGTTAAAAAAATATATTTGTCCATTTTACTTAACTTTTTTTTCCAAAAACCTTTTCCCCTTTTTTATGTTTGTCCACCTTACTATAACGGGTAGTTTTAAATGTTTGTCCACTTTAAAATACTTTCCATTTTTGAAAATCTTTTTTCCCAATTATACCCTCATAATCCCTCCATGTTTCCATAAATATACACTTTCTACATTAAATGACAATGATAATTTCCTTTTTTTCTTTGAGGGTGTTTGGCAAATAGCTGATAGCTGATTATAGTGGCTAATTTGACCAGCTGATTTTATTAACTGGTTTGACCAGCTGATTTGAACCCGCTGCTACAAGCAGCTTGTTCAAAAACATGTTTCAACCATCTAATTCACCAAACACTATTTTTAGCTGGTTTGACCACCCAATCCTCTATTTATATCCAAATAAGCTAAAATTGCTCAATAAGCTAATTTGCCAAACACCCAATTTATTTTATCTTTAATTTAAACCTTTTTTCTCTGATAATACAAATACAATCATTACTTCACACTACTATTTATATTAAAATAATACCCACTTACTACAAAGATTCCGCTTTTCTTAATAACAAACTTTTAAGATTGGAGGGAGTAAAATTTTTCTAGAGTGGACTAAAACGGAAGAATATTAAGGATTATAAAGACTATCTAGTTTGGAGTGGAATAATTGTTGGATAAATTATAATACGCAATAATTACGCTGGATTAAATTAATACAAGATTTACTTAAAAATAGTAGTAGTAAATAAAACAAAAAAAATTTCTATTTTAGTTATAGTATTATTTTGTGACTCGAAAACAAATATGGCTTACATGTTGCTTCTGTTCAAAATATATGCTCAGCTTTTATATCATTGATTTCCTAATTTATGTACTTACTCTATAGGTTTTGACAATAAATTTGATAATTATTTTAAATTATTAGAAGATATCTTCTAAAATAAATAGTTGCAATAACATTGTTAAAAAGAAAGATTAACAATTTTATTGTTTAAAGCTATGTACCTAATACAAAGTTAAAAAATCGTATTTATAATTATGAGACTATTATTTTAATTAAACAGTAGTCTATTTCTCAAACGGAAAAAGTCTCTTTTTTCATAACATTAATTGACAAGCAAACCCAAAATTAAGTCTCTTATGTTCTTCTATGATAAATTTATTGTTAGAGGTTATAAATTCATGCTTGCCCTTTCTTATTCAGTGTATACAATGATACAAGGGTTGAGCTATCTTTAGCAATAACTATAATATATTATATGAATATTTACAAATTAAAATAATTTTCTAAATATAATATTTAATAAAATATATTTTAGCACATCCCGTTGTCGAAGCGGGTGTTTAACGAATGCCACCCGCTGAGACTAGATCGGAAGTCATATCAAAAAGAATACGTGGGAGCCCTTTAGTGAAGATGTACATCTACAATTTGATATTGGGATGGATCATGATTCATGAAGAACACGGACCTCACTTCACTTAACTTTCTCATGAACAAAATAAATATTCATCTCAATGTGTTTAGCGAATTGATGAAGAACACGGTTGTCAGAGAGATAAATAGCACCAATATTATCACAATAAACCAGAGTGACTTTTTGGATAGGATAGTGAAGTTCAAGCAACAAATTGTGCAACCAACAAGCAAGTTTCTGAGACAGCATTAGCAACTCCATAATATTAAGCTTCAGCACTAAAATTAAAGAGGGTAGTTTCCTTTTAAAGGATCATAGGATAAATTTGTTACCAAGAAAAATGCAATAATCCAAAGTTGAGCAGCGGGTGTCATGAGACTCGACATAGTCTACATCTATATATGATAACAATGAAGAAAAAACAAATTTGTATAAGTGCATAACAAAATCAAGTGTACCTTGAATGTAGCGAAGAATACGATGTAGAGCAACCATATGTGCAACTCGATGAGAATGCTTGAATAGACAAATATGTTAAACTTCATAAGAAATATCAGGTGTGTGAAACTTACGTACTGAAGGGCACCAACTGAGCATTGGTAGAGTGTCGGATGATCATAAAGGTCGCCCAAATCAGAACCAAGTTTGACTGTGATGGTAATTGGCGTAGAAATTGGCTTACAGGTGGACTAACCAGCACAGTCAAAAAATCTCAGAGGCATACTCTTTTAAGAAATAATTAAGCATAATGAATGGTGAGTCACAACAATATCAAGAAAAAAATTAAGAGTAAATATAATTAACCGATGATAAACAATCAACAATATTAAGGGAGTTGGTTATCGTCAGTTGCATGCCATACTCTTGATCAGGGTTCGTTCCTGTTGAGTCAAGCACCAAATTTCACCATGATGGAGGTGAATTTGATCAACTCGTTGCATACTTTTTGGCTTGCATGTTTGAGAGCGAAGATGTGAGTGCAAGGAAGTATGAGAGCTTATGTTTTGGATCAATCAATGAAGTGATTGATAGTGATGCTTTGGTGGGCCTTGAGGAAGCAAAGATTCGAAGATTGGAAGGGATTGAAGCAGTATTATCAGAATCGCGCTCCGGATCGTAGGATCGTACGATCCTACGACCCAGATCGAAGCCCACGCGTAGGATCGTCCACAGAATCGAAATCAGGTAGAGTCGCAGCAGGATCGATGGGATCTGGTGGAATCGAGCAGGATCGCGAGTATTGAACGATCCTACCGATCCCGATGTTTGATTGCACCTGACTGCTTGTCTTCTATAATCCCCCAAAAAAACCCTAATTTTAACCTTCCTGTTTCATTTTGCCATCTACACACTACTTGACTTCCCTTCTCACACCCAAACCCTAAAAACCGGCGCTCCTCTTCATCATCTACGGCACTGCGCACCAAGGCACCTCCTCCATTCTTCATCATCCTCACACTTCCCTGCTCAGTACTCAGTAGACCATTCGCGGATTCCCTGCTCGTTCTTCACTGCTCTCAAGTCTCAAAGTAATTTGTCGAAATTTCTGCAAATCTCACTGTATTTATAATTTCTTTGATGTTTATCTCATTGTATTTGTCGAAATTTGTTTCTCTTTGATGTTTATAATGTTTTTCTAATCTAATTTTGAATTTATATTGTTTCTCTTTGATGTCGAAATTTCTGCAAATCTTATTAAATTATATATGTATAATAAGCTTAAATTATATATGTTTAATAAGAAACTTTTGATACAATATTTGTGAAGAAATGCAAGTTAAATGGTGTGCTTGTAACTAGTAAGACTGTAAGCTATACTAGTTTGCTTTCTTTGTGGCTTGGATAGACATTGATATATCATATATGCGATTAATTCGTAATGGTTGATTCACTGATTGTACTATTTTTATTAACATAACAGAACGTCTAGTTCTAGTTAGAGGAAAAATGCACCGAGTAGTAGAACTGATCCAGGTTGGGAACATTGAGAGTATGCTTTTCTTATTTCTCATTTTATTACTTTTATAATGCTTCATTTTCAAATATAATAAATTATCGTATTTTTTCATATAGATGAGCTGCGTGAGAATGTAGATGCACAATTGTTAAGTGATGATGATGAAGCTAGAACATTTGGTGGTTCATGTGATGTTGATGAAGATGATTTGGGTGATGGCGATGATCTATATGTAACCACCACAGGAGAGACTGGTGATGATGGAAGCTTTGGATATGATGAGTGATTATGATGATGAAGCTTTTTTTTTTAAGCTTTAGATAAAAATATGTATTTTGATTAATTTGAAACTTGTATTTTGACATTATGTGTTGACATTATTTTGAAGTTTGTACTTTGACAACGATTATGATGATGAAGAAGCTAGTATCTTTAATCTACACATAGTATTAAGAAAGATGTGTTTTTAGTGCTTTTTTATATTGAAAATCATCAAACAATAAGCATGGTCATGATAAAACTTGTTAATTCTGCAAATTTGTAGAATCGACCGATCCAACGATCCGATCCCACCTGATGATTTCGATCCTGCGTAGAATCCCGATCCTGACAACCTTGGATTGAAGGGTGCTCGACTCATAGCATGAGTGGCTCGATCAAGCCAAGCAGTAGCATGAAGTCAGTGTGTTCTGTGGTCTCGCACATCCAGGCGAGCCATGTTTCTTGACCCGAGCGGAACACAGCAGCTCAGTGATGCTGGTTTCTGTTTTATGCGCGATACTTTGTGGGCTTTTAAGCCTTTGTCCTAATGCCTCCCAATATGTCTTAGGAATATAAAAAGGAGTCTTAGGAGTTGTGTTAGGGCAAGAGTGAGAGCCAAATACAAAGGGTATACTAGGGTTTAACACCAAGAGAGTATACTCCATTGTATTAGGGCATTTTGTAGGAGATTGAAGTAAAGCTTCAATCTTTACTTTAGAGGATTGTTCTAAAGCTTGTAAGGTGAGTCATTAGTGTAATATTATTTATACTCCCTCCGTTAAATATTATGTGCAACCGCAGTACAATTTGCGGTTGCCAATGCATTTTTTGTAAGGCCTTAATTAGAGGAAGTGGGGGTATGCAATTAAAGGAAAGAAGGAGAGAGAAAATGTTGGTCCCTCCACTTAATTTCTGGTGGGAAATACAGTAGTGGAGGGAGGACCACTTTCCCTCCTATTTTTCCACCAAAAAACACCAAAATTTGAAATCTGAAAATTTTAAATTTCCAGCCAAAATTTAAAACATAAAAGGCGCTTTTTCAGCCTCCCTTTTTCATTTAAGAGGACTATAAAAGCAGCCCCCATTACAAAGCTTGCAATAAATTCATAGTTACACGTGTTTCTCAAAAAACTACCAATGGTTACACATGTTTCTCAAAAAATTACACAAATCTTTGTTAGCAAAAAATTACACCCCAATTAGTGCTGCACAGCCTTCATCCTTGTTAGCATCACACCCCACTGTCTTCATATGCACAAAGGGCAGCTTCTTCACCCAAAAAAAAAATAGCAGCCAGCCCTTTTGATGCATCTAAAATCTGAACAAACAATCACAAACAAGGAACATGGAAGATCCTTATGAAGAAGATTTTTTAGATGTTGACCAATTAATATCAGAGGAAGCACTGGCAGAACTTTACTACGATGAGCATAAAGAAATGCAAGATCAAGATTATGAGCATTATGAATCAGATAATGAAAATAGGCAAGAAGAACAGGAAACAGACATGGAGCAGCAAGGCACTGGTGATAATGAAGCAAACCAGAACACTGTAAATTGGACAGAGGGAGGGAGGGACTCCAGCTGCTAGTAGAAAGCAGCTTACATTGCAAAAAAAAAAAGGCAGATTGTAGATGCAATGCTTGTCACAATGCAAAATGGCATGTTACCTAAGGGAGTCATGAAAGAATTAGCAACGCACTTTAGTGTACACAAGTCAACAATCACAAGAGTTTTTGCGGACATTAAAAAACAGATGACAATGGGGAATACAATTGATGTCAGGACTAAGAAGTTTGGCAGGACAGGTCCTAAGCCAAGGGAATTTTCAGACGCATTCCTACAACCAGTCCCACTTTATCTTAGGCAGACAGAGAGAAGTTATGCTGCTGCCCTGAAAATTTCTCATGTTACTCTACACAACCTCAAGAAAAAGGGAAGGTTAAGAACACATACATGCAGCAGCAAGCCTGCACTCACATCAAACCACAAGATTGCTAGAATGAAATGGGTGTTGTCACATATAAATCCAATCACAGCAAATGAGGACCCCACTTTTGTCAGTATGAATCATGTCATACACATAGATGAGAAATGGTTCTATCTCAATCCTGACAAGAGAAGATTTTATCTTCTGCCAGGTGAAGAAGACCCATACATGGCACAACAGTCAAAAAGATTCAAGTTAAAGGCTATGTTTATGGTTGTAATTGGGAAGTCATTGTATGACATACATGAGGGACTCATTCATGATGGGAAGTATAGGATGTTCCCATTTACTGTGAAAGAGGTAGCAAAGAAATCAAGCAAAAATAGAGCAGCAGGCACTTTGGTCACCAACGCACTCCAGAACGTGAATAGAGATGTTATTAGGGAGATGCTACTCACAAAAGTCATTCGAGCTATTCAATCTAAATGGCCAGAATCCCTCCCCAAAAATGTTATCATACAATGGGACAATGCAAGGCCTCATCAAGTCCCTCAAGATGAAGAGTTCATGGCAGCAACCAGGGCAAATGGGTTCAATATTGAACTTGTATTCCAACCAGCACAGTCACCTGATCTAAATGTGTTGGATCTAGGCTTATACAGGTCAATGCAATCACTGCAATATCAATCTTTCCCTAAGGACTTAGATGAGCATGTTGCAAAGGTTATTGAGTGTTATAACAAATTCAAGCCCCAAGTGAACAAGTACATTTGGGTGACATTACAAAGATGCATGATCAAAATTCTGAAGGCACAAGGTGGAAACAAGTACAAAATACCTCATATGAACAAGAACAAACTTGAAAATTTGGGAATTCTACATGATCAAGTGACAATAAGGAAGGAAGTAGTGGTGGACACTGTGGAATACCTAGACAGTATGTTCAGGCCATCCAGTCAAGTTCAAGGGACTCAATTTGCAACAGAGGACACTGAGCTAGATGCAGATTAGGGGAATCATCAAACCAGATAGAAGAAGAAACATTGACTGCCGCATTTAACCACTTAGTTAGATGTTTTTGTCTTTTGTTTTTATACCTAAGAGTTTATATGCATGAATAGGTGGTTAGGTGTCTTTTGTTTATTATGATGAAGCAACCTGTAAGGCAGTCAAATGTTTATTGTAGATTAGCCCCACTTATAATGGAATGAAGAGTTTTTGCTGATATTATGTGTGGCCAAGTAATCCATTAGTAGAGTCATTCACAGTGTTGAATACAACACTTCATAGTAGAGGTACCTCACCAACAAAATCCACCAGGAAAAATTAGGAGCAAAACTCTACTATGAAGTGACATTCAATGGAGTCCTTTCATCATTTGGATTAAAAAAAAGAACTCAAGTTTGAAGACAACAGAAATGGGGGACTCACAACTTGAGTGCATCACCAACAAACAAAAAGGGACTCCACACATGAAACATCACCAACAAATAAGAACTCACTGAAAATGTAGCCCTTGGTAACCATATCAAACATAAACTAGCCAACAACAACAGCAGGCAACATAAATCAACAACACCAGCAACCAGCCAACAACAACACCATCAAAGTTAAAAATGCACAATTTAGGGTTAGGGTTAGGAAGCGTTACGCAAGTAGTTAGTTGGAGGGTTGAACCCTAGGGTTCAGGCGCCTCTCTTCGTCATCAACGACACCAGAAGAAGGGACACCAGAAGGAGGGTTATATACAGTAGTTGAGGAACAGCCCACCTTGTCAGCCTCGTCATCTGAGGACAAAATTACCCATTCCTGATCAGGCAAGCCACGGATCCGCCTCAGGGCAAGCCTCGCCGCCTTCCTGGTTGTCCGGATCTTCGGCGCAGCCCTAGCCCTCTCAGTTTTGGGTAGATCTGCAACCACAACATTCCCTCATAGACACACCCTCCCCCTCAACCTTCTCCTTGCGTGCTTCCTCATCCATGCTCTAAAGAACTTTCCCCAAAGTGTCGTAGGTTTCTTGGCTACAATAGTTAAGGGCCTCATCAAATTCATACAATTCACGAGGGAAGGAATCTCCATCCTCAATGTCTTTCATTAGCCACTTAATCAAACTCTCCTCGCCCTTGTCGTTGGTTGCTATGTAAGCATGTCGAAGTGGATCCATGTTAATCATGGTGAAAAGGGACTCGGATTTGAAGAGATCTGAGTACTGAGTTAGGGGAAGATGAAGGAAGAAGAGGAGAGAGAAGGACGAACAGGAAGATGGAGGAATATGAAGAGCTGGGTTCAAAGAACTCATCACATCAACAAAAACAAACCAGCCACATTAATTGATGTTGGTTGGGAAGTTGAGGAGTTGCAATCATTTAATGGAGGGAGTAATTATAAAAGGCTAATTTGATTTTATAAGCCTAACTCAGATTAAGCAAATATAAGGGCAATGATTAAAAAAAATCAGATTTGTAAATTGGGGGTAAAATTGTAATTTCATTGGTTTTTTTTAGCTAAAAAAGGAAAAAAAAAACAATGAGTTGCACATAACCCTGATCGAACAAAAATGGCAAAAGTTGCGGATAATATTTAACGGAGGGAGTATTAATAATAAGATACTTAGTTTGAGGAGGAGGTATCATTGGATACCTCATATATTCTTGTGTTTGTGTTTATTGTTGTGGTGCTTTGTTTTTGTTGCTTTTTGCACTTGTTTATGTGATTGTTTCTTCACCATTGCTAAGGCCGATTCTCAACAGATCCTCATCCTATCCAAGTTCCCTTTGATTTATATTTTTTTTGTATTTGGAAAAACACACAGACTATTCTCCAATTAGAACGAAATAGTTTCCATTCATTCTAGATTTTTGATTATATTGTCAATTGAAAAAAATAAGAAATACTCCAATTTTCTATTATTGTTCATCTAGTTTTTTAACACTATTCATCGATATATCACATTTAATTTTTATTTTATTCTAAATCTATAAGCTAAAACATAGTTAAGTGAGATGTTGTTTGATTCACATTAATATGTACAATTTGAGATATATATGAATGAATACGTGCAATGCAAACGCGCAAAATATAAATGTGACAATGATAGTGAATAAGAGAAAGTAATACTGTACTTTTCTTTCTTTGGTTATGAGAGTCGCTATAATACCCCGGCCTAACGGACCACTGGTGACTACTCATAGAGACTGTAGACTGTGGACTGGCCCCACAAACCAACACAAGTCTTTCCAATGCACTTTAACCTCACTCGTGCGCACTCGGGAAAACTTTTCAGGAGGTCGCCCATCCTAAAATTGCTCCCACCAAGCACGCTTAATTGGGGACTTTCTTAGCAAATGGGCTCCAATGAAAAGAAAATGCACATTGTTGATATGAATTGTCTATCAATTCTTTTTAAAGTTAAATATGGGATATCACACTCACCCCTACTTAGGTTTACAACCTCCTCATTGGACCGCAGTTTCAGGATTTTTTTTCCCCAGTTAGGGCAAATTATAAAGACAAGAGCCAACTTTTAATAAGGGTAGAAACGTCAAAATGGTGAATTAAATGGAAATTGACAAGAATTTAACGAAAAATACTATGACGGTTAGATAACACATAAACTGGATGTTACCATATAGAAAAAATCTTACAAAAGTATTGCCACTAATATTTCATGAAAGCTCAAAACTAACATGTAGAATTTGTCATATGTTTTCAAGGAGTTATTAAATTGATGAGTACGACTATATTATTTATAAAAAGGAAAAATTATAAGAACCTATCTAATGTATACACCTTTCTTTTTAAAAACTACCTTATATAAAAAATTTTGCAAAAAAAACCTTATATAATACAATTTTTTGCAAAACACTTTTATAAGGTAGTTTTTTACAAAAATATATATAAATCAGGTAGTTTTTTATAATTTTTCCTTATAAAAATGACGACCATAAAAAAGAAAAACAACCTTGACTTCTATAAATACAGCGTTTCATATTTTCAAATTTGATCGTTCCCTAATTCCAATTCTAGTTGATCACCTCTGTCCCCTGCTTTTATTAATACTACAGTATTACTCTTATTACTCCTACTTTTCGTTCATTTTCTCGACTTTTCCTTCCCTTGATACAATTACACTCTTTCACAATCTCAATTTCTCATTCTCAATCTCAATTCTAGTTCATTGTCACGATTTTTTTTCAGATTTTATTGTGTTTGCTGTTTATAATTTTGCGTATTTTCTGCTTTAACTGACCTCTATTCTCACGGTAAGTAGAAGCATTTTGCATGCGTTGTACGATTTTGTTCTTCTGTTCTTAATCAATCAATTTTTTCGTTTGAAGGACTTTTAGTTTTACATTTTTGTAGGTGATTAAGTTTTTGAGGGGAATTATCCTTTCTATTTATTGTTGTGATTAGTTTTTGAATTGGTTTACTTATGTATAGAGTAATAGTTTTGATTTGATTCAAAACTAAACGTATTTGTCTGATTTTTCTCCTTTGAAATTTCCTGCGACTTTCTACTCAGTGAAATTTAGTTTTTCAGATTCATTTAAATAAATTTAGGCTCCAAATTTGAAATAATAGATATAATTTGAAAAATTATTGTGTACTATTGCTCAATTTAATACATCATTCAAGATTATGTGAATTAGGGGTTGTTAATTTTGTAAACCTAATTGAAGTATATATAGATAGCACACCCTGCTGTCAGTAAGACTAAATTATCCACGATATATGATATTCTAGAACTGTTTGTTTTATGTAACAGCATTGGAGCAAGTTTTCATAGGCCCTTTTGTTGGTTTAGTTTGCAGGAGGAATTTTATAATCAAATCCAGATATTTTTTCCCAAATACCAATTTCCGTTGTTGAGATTAATTTGTTGATTATCTGCAAAATGACTTGTGAAAGTCTTGACCCACCGGAAAGTGAGAAAGAACTATTCGAGGAGATTGACCCAAGTGGCCGATTTGGGCGATATTCTGAACTTCTTGGTGCTGGGGCTGTGAAGAAAGTGTATAGAGCCTTTGATCAGGAAGAAGGTATTGAGGTTGCTTGGAATCAAGTTAAGCTTAAGAACTTTAGTCAAGATCCATCAGTTATCGATCGACTTGTCAAGGAAATTCAATTGCTTAGCAAGCTTAGGAATACTTATATTATCACTTTATATCATGTTTGGAGGAATATTGAACATAACACATTGAACTTCATTACTGAGATTTGCACCTCAGGGAACTTGAGAGACTACAGGAAAAGGCACCGTCATGTGTCGATCAGGGCATTGAAGAAATGGTCGAAGCAGGTGCTTAAGGGTTTAGACTATCTGCATACTCATGAACCTTGTGTTATTCACAGGGATCTCAATTGCAGCAATATCTTTATCAATGGGAATGTTGGCGAGGTTATAGTCTATCTTATATCTTGACTACTAAATGCTAATGCTGTTCTGCACTTAACATGCCCTAATTAAACATGTTTATTACTTAAACTAATTGCTAAATGAATCTTCTGAGAACTTTTAATGAAAGATGGCTATATATGATGGGTAGGTTATTAGGTATTTTCATGATAGTTCTAGGTTGGTTGACCTGTTTATGTGAGCCCTACTAAAGAAGTTTCAACCAAGAACTCATTGATAAATACTTTTCCTTGTTTTTGAACATATTCTATAAAAGTCGGTCATCAATTTGCTTGTCTGAAATCTGATGCAAAGTCTGGTGGCGAATCTAGCATGATGTCACTGAAGTCAGTTGACATTACTTAAATTCAATATAAAATCAAATACATGAAAATATCCTAGAAGAGTTGGGTTAGTGTATTGCATTATTCTACATATGTGACCAAGGATCAAAATCCAGTAGGTGCATTTTACTTAGGGGGTGTTTGGCAAATTAGCTTATTGAGAAATTTTAGCTTATTTGGATATAAATAGAGGGTTGGGTGGTCAAACCAGCTAAAAATAGTGTTTGGTGAATTAGCTGGTTGAAACAGCTTATTGATACGAATAAGCTGTTTTTGAACAACCTGCTTATAGCAGCGGGTTCAAATCAGCTGGTAAAACCAGTTAATAAAATCAGCTGGTCAAATCAGCCACTATAATCGGCTATCAACTACCAGCTATCAACTATTTGCCAAACACCCTCTAAAATTGACGTCACTCGTTTTTTTTGGATCCACCAGCAAGAATGTCTATTGTTCACCCATGTTTGGCAACAAACCCACACAAGAAAATTCCTGTTTCAGATGTTATATGAGAATTCAATAAAACTTATGTTTGTTAGTGGTTGATGAACAAGCATAATGATATCTGTGTTGATCAAAGCAGGTGAAAATTGGTGATTTCGGGTTAGCAGCAATAGTGGGAAAGGGCCATGTAGCACACTCAATACTGGGGACACCAGAGTACATGGCACCAGAGCTGTATGAGGAAGACTACACAGAGGTAGTTGATATTTACTCATTCGGAATGTGTTTGCTAGAGATGGTTACTCTAGAAATACCTTACAGTGAGTGTGATAGTATTGTTAAAATATACAAGAAGGTAACTACTGGGGTTAAGCCCCAATCTTTCAGCAAGGTACAAGATCCTGAGGTAAAGGCATTCATTGATAAGTGCATTGCAAAGCCAAGGGAAAGACCTTCTGCCTCTCAACTTCTGCAGGATCCGTTTTTTGCTGATGTAAAAGATGACGATGAGTGTAGTAACAATTCGACATGATAGTATTTCGTGAACGAAGCATGTATATAAGCTGAAGTAATCTTCACTTGCTATGTGAATTGATGTTCAACATTGTCAATTTATAATGTATGTAAGATGATAAGAATTGAAGTCGTCTGCTTCAATGCCTGAACAAGATCTAAATATAATTACCTTTTTTATTTCAATGTCATGGAGTTCTGGAAAAGGCAGATTATTTGTTTCAGTATCAGAGAAATATTTTAGTTGTACATGTCTATTAGTTTTCCACAATTCCATGAATGAGTGTTTCATGCATGACATTGAATGTTGTACGTTGTACTTAGTGATGTCCACGGGGCGGTTTGGGGCAGGGTTCCGGTGTCGATTCTACGATTTCGAATTGGTCCCAAACGGTACCGGTAACGGTTCCTCCCTTCCAAGTGAAACCACAGGCGGCTCAGGGCGGTTCCAATGGTGGTAATTCTGGGGACGTTTTTAATGGATTGGATTGTTGGTACTTGGTTCAGTATATTTTATTTTTATTCTTTAAACATAAATATAAAAAAAATTATAAAATATAAAAATAATGCAAATCATCTATAATCTTAACTATTATTAAAACAAAACACGACTTACATCATCAGCTTTTAAAATCTCTTACGTGTCGCTTTCTCATTAAATCTTTTCCCTCTAAAATTTCATGATGATGTCAATGTTTAATTATGATTATCTTTGACTTACTATTTTCTTATTTTGAGTATAATATTGTTCTTATTAATTGTTTTTTCTACTTTTTAGGTCAAATCGCATTTAATGTATTTGAAAACTATATATTTCATTTTATTTCAATTAATTCAATTTTATTTATTAAATGAATATTTAGTGTATTGGATATTTTGAGATGGTTAAAAGTTACATAATATACTATGTTTTTGTTATTTTTACTTTTGGTTACTTAAATCAATGATTAATTCTAATATGATTTAGGTTGTCACTATCTTTACATAAGTCACTTATATTTTTTATGAGAAAACATTATCTTTTTCGTTTAAACTAATAAAATAATTTTACATATTTCTATGTATTTATATTTGATTTTTAAAGTGTGTTATTAACAGTGATAATATTTAATACTTCTATAAATTAATGTAATAGTTATTTTTGATAGCAAAAATTAATATGTTATTTTTTATTAAAAAAACTCATAATTTTGTATTGTACTCAGGGTACGAACCATTTGCTCTTATATTCAAAATAAAAAAATAAAAGTATAAATATAATTATATTGCGCACAATCCAAGATATAATATGATAAAATGTACGTTATATAACTGTTCAGAGTGAAATGAAATATAATTATAACGTACAGTTTATTTTTAAAATTTTAATTTCTTAATTTATACAAATATGACAGAAAATTTGATAAAACCGTGCATCGCAAGGGCACTATCTAGTATAGTACTAAATTTAATTGCAATTAATTATCTAGTATATTACATGTACAGATTTACTAAAAGAAGAAAACAAATATAATATTAATTGACTAATAACAAATTAATAATAAAGTCAATTAATTATCAAAAAAGAGAAAAAGAGGACTTGAATCTAGTCACAAGTAGAGCTGTTCATGGGCGGGCTTGGGCGGGTAGCGGACCGGATAGCACCTAAAAATTCTACCCACGGGCTCAAATATTCAAAAGCCCACCCGCATTCGCGGGCATATTTTTTTGTCGCTACCTGCCCATTTTTAAAGCGAGCGGGACCCCCGAGTAGGCGGGTATTTTTATATAAAAATTTAAAACTTAAATCATATTATAAAGTTAAGTTTTTATAAGAACAAACAAAATATAATACATTATCTAAAATACTCTTAAATATATATAAAGTCTCAAAATACTCAAATTACTTGAATATTGAATATACACGGTGGAGTCGGCTACTTGTTCGAACTTTGATAGTCGATTGCTTGAGTGCTTTGAGGGTTTAAAATATTAAAGTCTAAAAGAAGTAAACCTTAAGGTTAGTAGAAAAGTAATAAACTAAAATTGGGTATGGGTCATGTAGGAGTATAGTCTAATATTTAATAGAATTAATTATTTAATAAATAATATATTAAACTAAGCGGGCGGGCGGATATACCCGCGGGTATTTTTTTTGGTGTCGCTACCCGCCCGTTTATCTTGGCGGGCGGGTATTACCCGTCCAAAATTTAAATTTTTTTGAAAATCGTTGTCTATGCCCGCCCGTTTTTCGAGCCGGATTGGGCGGGCCTAACGGGTAGCCCGCCCATGAACAACTCTAGTCATAAGTAGGGATGGCAAGTGGGCAAAATCATATGAGTTTCGGACCATATCCGTCCCAATTGGGATGGGTATGGGTATGAATTTGACAAGTTGTAGGTGGGTATGGATATGAAAGTCCTACTCACCATTGATAGTGGGTATGAGGTCCTACCCGCCCCATACCCACTTCGCCCCACCCAATACCCACATGCCCCGCCCCTAGCCTCACGTACTAATTTATATCAATTTTGTAATTTTTTTGTTAAAAGTTACTGACAAAAAATTATGGATATTACTTTTAATTTAGTACATTATACGGTTAAAACAAAATTAGATGTATAATAAATTTGTAAAGATTTATAGAGTATATAGCACGAATTTGGAGTGAATATGAGGCTTGTATAGGGTGGGTATACCCATGAAGGGTATACCGTAGGGGTGTATAAAACCGGGTATCGGGTCGAACCGGATCCGAAAATCCGGGTACCCGTTTTTTCGGGTACCTAACATTATGACCCGGCTTCGACCCGGGTATCCGAAATCCGGATACGTCGGAAACCGGATACCCGATTTTGTTTATTTGCTAAAACATGTGTTTTTTTTTCCTTATTTGTTTTAACATTTTTTATATAAAATTCAAATACTAAATCTCTAGAAATACTTAACTTAATTAGTCATAAAATATAAGTGAATTGATCAAAGAATCTTGGTACTACATTCCATTAGAAGAATTTTGGTAGTACATTACATAAGAAAAATATACTACATTATACGAAGTTACGAACTAGAACTTAAGAATATAAGACATTAGATTTACTCAAATTGGTAGTTTGGTACTACATTAGAATAATTTTTTTTTATAAAAAAAAAACGGATACCGAGTACTCGGTTTAACAAAAAAATGATATCTAATCCGACCCGAATACCTGGTTTTACCGTAATCCGAGTCGGGTTTTACAAACCGGATTTTATACCTAGTTGGTCATAATGGGTAGGGATGAGTTTAAATCCATAACCAGATGGGCAGGTCTATATTTGAAAATTTTACCTGCTATGAATGATGGGTATGACCGTATGAGTATGAAAAAGACATACCGCATTTACAGTCCATTTTAGCATCCGTATCCCTAAGGAATACTATGTTGATGTGTTTCCAACGCATCAAAGATCATTCAATGGTTCAAATTCAATCTCAAAATAATGGTCATAAATAAGTCAATTATGAGTGGTATGCTAGTTTGAGGTTTTGATCCATACAAATCAATTAAATGAAGTTAGCATGAAATGAAGTTCTATGGTGTCATTGGTACAAAACAACCAAACAACATATTGATAAGTCCATTCTTCCAAACAAGGTAAAAGGAATTTTAGTTAGTATTGAAATTAAAATATTAAGTGTAACAATGTCTTCTGCTTGCGATTCCCGGCATCACAACACAAGTCATATCACTCATCTTTATTTTTCCTTCAATTAAAAGCCTTTATATTTTTCCAAATTTCCCAAAACTAGACTTTGCCACCTAGATTTGTTTAATTACGAGTAATAAATTTGAAGATGTTTTATACCTTTATGTTTTTTTTTTTTTTTGAGCGTATATGTTTATGTTATTATGTATCACCAATTTGCCTTTTCTTTTTGAAGGAACAAATTCTCATCAATTTTAGTTTATCTTGTTCATTCGTTATTGGAGTACCATAAGATCTAAATCAGGTATATATATATATATTAATACCTTTTATTCCTTTTGTTATTTATCAATTAAGATATATTTTTTTTGTATTATCAAGATTTGTTGTTCACACTTCATTTTTCTTATTTAATTGATTTATTTGATTATGAGATGAATTTTGTGTTATTATTGCTATTTATGAACGAATATTCAAGCATGTTAAAGCAACTAAAACCTCTTGTTTTATTACTCATATGTAGTGATGGCCACGGTCCGGGTTGGCCCGGTCCCGAACCGCTTGAAACCGGAACCGGAACCGGAACGTTCGTGACAGGTTCCGAACCGGAACCGAACCGCAGAACCGTGAACCCGCCGGAAAAAAGTTGCCGGAACCGTGGAACCGCCGGAAAAAACCGAACCAAAGAACCGCGGACCGGTTCAGTGGAACCGCCCAGAACCGCGAACCCGGACCGGATCGGTTCACCCGACCCAACGGTTCCATGGAACCGGACCCGGAACCGTACGGTTCCAACGGTTCTTTGGAACCGGTCAAACTAGCCGTTTTTTGGTCAAAGTAGCCGTTACAATTTTTCCTATAAATACCCATCACTTTCAACCATTCCAATTCACAACTCATCTCTTCTCCTACTCTCTCTACTTAATTACTTAATTACGCAATTATTCTCTTAATTACATAATTAGTCTTCTAATTATTTCTTAATTAGTTCTTAATTGTTTCTTAATTAGTTCTTAATTATTTCTTAATTAGTCTTCTAATTAGTTCTTAATTATTTCTTAATTACATAAATATTATCATGTCTTCATTCTTGAAAAAAGCCACTAAAAAAGTCACTAAAGTGGCAAAATCTTTGGGGGGTTCTTCTTCTAGCTCCAAAAGAAAGGCAACTTCAACTCCATCGATATCAACAACACCTTCGGTTAGTAATTACGAACCGACTTATGCAGAAGGGTACGAGCCATACGACCGAGAATTACATGAGTATGCGGAACATGTTAAAAGAGAAATAGAAATTGAAGATAAAGAAGACACACAAGAAGAAGAAGCACAACAATAAGAAGAAGAACAAGAACAAGAACCAACAACCCCTATCGAGATACTTAGATCTCGACAATCATCAACAAGATTAGTTGAAGAAGCACAACAACAACAAAGACAAGCTCGTGGTAAACGAGTCAATTTCCAAAGTATTGTTTAGTTTTCTAATTTTTATTCTTCAATTTAATTGAATTTTAAATTATTATTTATTTTAATAATGTTTTTATATTTATATTTAGATGAAAATGAACCAGTAAGACAACCTTTTCCGGCAATGCCACCTCCTAGTGGTAGAGCTATTTCACATGTTTGGTCGTATTTTACAAAAGTACCAACCGACGACCCGGATGTTTTCTTATGCACTTGTCAAGTTTGTGAAAGTCAAGGAGTAAAGCCCTTAGTTTCTTACAATTTTACCAAAGGTAAATACTTTTTAAGTTTTTATACATGATATTTATATTTTGTACATCAAAAATGTTAGAATGTATTAAATATTCATTTATTGTGTTTTGTGAATACGTGTTAGGTGGTGGTACGGGATCCTTCAACAAACATTTGGCGAAAAAACATGGAATCACAAAAGAAACGCATGCAGCAAGCGGCAGCGGGACAACAAGCGGAAGCGGACAACAACAATGGGCAACGGACTTCCCCGGCGGACCCGGAGGTATGCCTTTTAGATATAATCGTAATGAAATGATCGATGAGTTTTCAAAATATGTTATTGGTGATGAATTGCCCTTTAACCACGGTGAAAGTCAAAGATACGAATATTTCAATAGGAAATGTTTACAACCGCAATTTAGAACAATCCCTAGGAATACCCTTAAAAGACGAACCATTAAACTATATGAATGAAAAAGATATGAGTTAGTACAAATGTTTAAATCTTTTAATGGTAGAGTTAGCTTAACAACCGATATTTGGTCAGCTCCCCCACATTTAGAGCCTTATATGTGTGTAACAGCACATTGGATAGACCGTAATTGGTGTATTCAAAAAAGAATAATCGCGTTCGAGTTAATGCCCGAAAGACATACAGGTGAAAACATTAAATATAGATTAGTGGAAATTTTTAAAGAATGGAACTTATTGGATAAGATATTTTGTTGTTCTACCGATAATGCTTCCGCAAATATAAAATGCATGGAACTTCTATATAATGAACCCGCTTTTACTAGTATTTTAGGAGGTAGTTTATTACATATACGTTGTTGTGCTCATATTGTAAATTTATCTTGTCAAGCAGGTATTAAAAGTTTAAGTGATTTATTAGGTCCCATTAGAGATATAGTCAAATGGCTTAGATTAGGACAAGTTAAAAGAAGATATAAACAATTATGTGCCCAATATGAACTAAAAAAAGTATATTGGGCTTTAGACACTCCTACACGTTGGGGTTCGACCCATGATTTATTAAAGAAGGCGATTGCTTATCGTCCCGTTATAACACAACTGTATAGTGAGTTTACGGATAGCCGTATTAGTGATGATACTTGGAACTTAGCTATAGGCATACAAAAATACTAAAGCGTATGTCCAGAACTAAGATCTTTTCTATGTATGACCAAACGTTCACTTTTTTATCATTTCTTTCATATTCTCATGAAGATACTAAAATTTTTACTGATTTCCCTTATGTTTATGGCATAGCGACAATTTTAGATCCGTTTTTTTTGAAGCCGATTCTTGAAGATATGATGGATAAGTGGAAGATATATTTTACTGATTTCCCTTATGTTTATGGCATAGCGACAATTTTAGATCCGTGTTTTAAAACGGAAGCCCTAACTAAAATAATAGGATTTTATTACCAAGCACTAGATCGCCCGCCTACTGATGTACATAATTATGTAGGCAATTGTAAAAAACTTTTAGTGGACCTTTATGACCATTATTCTAGTATATATAACCCGAGTCGCGATACGCAATTATTATAATCCCCTAATCGCTAACATAATGAGTCGTGATGATACTTTTCTAGGATCATCTTCTTCCTCCTCCTCCGCTTCATATTTAGAATTAGATAACTACCTTAAACATCACTTTGAAATCAACCAAAGTAGTTATAAAATATTTTAGAATGGTGGAGAGAAAAATCGATAAAATACCCTATATTATCGCGAATTGCAAAGGATATCCTTGCAATTCCCGTTCTACTGCGTGAGTTCGGCTTCGGTCGTAACGCTTTTGGACGAAAAGAGATCTCGTCTTGCACCACATAGTATTCAAATATGTGTTTGCAAAAAAGATTGGGATCAAGCGAAGGTCCGAATGCAAGGACTAAGGAACGATGATGATCAAGACGAAGATGATCCATGGATGATGATGGATACGTCTGCATCATCGTTGGGAGGAGAGTCGGCGGAAGCATCCAACCAACCAAATGATGACGATGAAGAATAGGATCACAAATACGGAATATCGGACTACGACATTAAATATAAAAGGTACGAAAAGAACTACGTGGGCTTTGATTCCTTCGGATACGTAGGCATCTTAGTATTTCTTCGAGATACTAGGTTCAAGTCCATTCTCTCCACACTTTTTATTATTCATATTTATCGTTGATTCGTTTCTTTTAATTTATTTTTTTTTTTTAGTAAATATTTTAACGATTACAAGCATTGAATTTCGATAATAATCAAGTAATCGACGAAGTCGAAGGTACGTTCGCATTATTATAGTATTTTTATATTAAAATTAAAGGAAAAATAAGAATGGAACCGATGGTCCACCCACCGACCGGATATTGGAACCGCGGAACCGCCTCATGAACCGCCAAGGAACGTTTGGGCCGTCCGGAACGGAACGAGCGAAGCGTTCGGTCGTTCCAAATGGAACCGGAACCGGGTGGAACCGGAACCGGATGGAACCGGAACGGAACCGGAACGGAACCGGCCCAACCCGGACCGTGGCCATCACTACTCATATGCAAGGTATATATACAAGAAGAAGGAAACCCTAATACACAAAGCCCTAATCTATTATATACAATAAGCCTAATACATAATAAATCCTAACCCCCCAAGTTGAAGCATGCATATCAAAAATGTTTAACTTGCGAAGAAGAAAATAGAACTGAGCTTGTCCCACAGCCTTTTGTGAAAATATCATCGAGTTGTGTAGTAAAAGGAACATGAGAAGGACTAATGGTACCATCTTAAATGGCCTCTCCAAAAAAGTGACAATCAATTTCAATATGTTTGGTCCGTTCATAGAACACCAGATTTTGAGCAATGTAGAGAGCAGATTAACTATCACAAAACAAAGACATTGCTTCGAATGATGCACCCCTGAACACTTAAGTTCACAAGTCATAGAAGCCATGGACCTATACTCTGCTTCGTCTGACGATCTAGAAACTGTCAGAGTATATAACATATCCTGAGGCCTCAACTATCAGCTTAAGCTTTTGGTTGAGTTGGTTCCTTGACATGATATCAGAAGCCAGGGTGACGAGAGGTCACATGTTCGAATCTCAACCACCACTAGTGGAAAAAAAATCTTATTGGCTGCGGTTTATGGGCCACCAAAGGCTGCGATTTTGGACCCCAGCACTTGTGGCAGCAGCTGATAGCTTGAAAGAAAGGCTGCGGTTAAAAAATGCAGCAGATAAAAAACTTAAAGGCTGCGGTTTTTAGGCAAAACCGCAGCCAATAAGGCATTTTTTGAAAATTAAAAAAACATTATTGGCTGCGGTTTTTGGGAAAAACCACAGCCAATACGTTTTTTTAAATTTTCAAAAAAGCCTTATTGGCTGCGTTTTTGCCCAAAAACCGCAGCCTTTAATCCTTTTTTTTATTTTTTTTGTTTTTTTTGTTATATTTATAATAAAATATAATAAACAATTAATAAAAATGCAGCAACTATAATATGTAAATGTGTAATATATATACATGCAGTTATAATATATAAATGTGTAATATATATATACAAAATCGTAAATAATTACTAAGAAATTTTACATATATATAACTACTACCAACATAAATTAGCAAGATACACGACAACCTTGTCTTTTACGTCACGCATTTCCGTGTCCGTCAATTGGCGTCGTTCTCTTGGAGTGTCTAAAATCTATATAAAATATTATATGAAATAATTAAAAAGTTAATACATATATATAATTATATTTTCTAACAAATATTATATAATATTATAATTTGAGAACATATATAATAAATACTTACGGCATTAATGTTTTCTACCCCGACGTTCTTCACGGCTTGTATGATATCATCCATAAATTTAAGAACGTAGTAGCCGCAGTCAATGCTATTTTCTTGGTGAAAACACTATGAAAAGATATATTTTATATGTTAGTGCCAAAAACGCTTCAAAATCGTTCAAATCGCAACTTAACACATAATTTCAAGCATATGAGTATTATTTTCGATTCTACCCACTTCAAAACAATAATATATACCAAATAGTGTTGTGTGCCAAGTTTCGTGGATAACAAACAAGTTTAAGCTATTTTACACGCGAAAGTGCCAAAAACCGTTCAAATCGCAACTTAACAAGTAATTTAAGGCATATAACAACTACTTCAACACAATAATATATACCAAATAGTGTTGTGTGCCAAGTTTCGTACATAACAAACAAAGTTCAAGGTATTTTACGCGCGAAAGTGATAAAAATCCTTCAAAACCTTAAAAAACGCAACTTAACACCTAATTTCAAGCATATGACAATTATTTTCGATTCTAACTACTTCAACACAATAATATATACCAAATAGTGTTGTGTGCCAAGTTTCGTGCATAAAAAACAAGTTTAAGCTATTTTACGCGCGAAAGTGACAAAAATCCTTCAAAACCTTAAAAAACACAACTTAATACCTAATTTCGAGCATATGACAATTATTTTCGATTCTAACTACTTCAAACAAAATCAAAATAAAAAGTATACCTTAAATTTTCGTGGGTATTGAATTGTATACCTTAAAGTAATCAACAAAGTAACCTACACAATGAAAAACAAAATCAAAATTAGTGTGGGTTTTTGAAGAAAACCAAAATTTCGTGGGTATTGAGTTAAGAACAGTACCAATAAAAACCAAAATCAAAATCAAAAGATTATACCTTGAAGAAAACCAAGAACACAAAGCCCAAATTTCGTGTGGGTTTTTGAAGAACAATACCCACGAAAATGAAGAACAATGCCCAATGAGAATGAATTGGATGTGCAAACAATACCAATAAAAACCAAAATCAAAATCAAAACCTTGAAGAAAACCAAGAACACAAAGCCCAAATTTCGTGTGGGTTTTTGAAGAACAATGCCCAATGAAAATGAAGAACAATGCCCAAATTTCGTGGTGAAGAGCAACAACAAAATCAATAACGAAGAGAACAAGAAGAGCAACAACAAGAAGATGAAGATGAAGAGCAACAATGTCCATACCTTGAAAATTTCGTGCTTGAAGATGAAGAGCAACAAGTAAACCGCAGATGAAGAAGATGTGCAATTTCGTGCTTGAAGAAGAGGAACCAAAAGTGAAACAGTAAGTTCTTAAAATTATAGACGCTAGAGGCGCGATTTTACTTAATTATCAGAACGCCATTATTGGCTGCGGTCATAGCATAAAACCGCAGCCTCTGACCATTTTGTGATTTTGCTTATTTTTCAGAACACCATTATTGGCTGCGGTCATAGCATAAAACCGCAGCAAATGTATAGCAGCAAATGAAGTTTTTTCCACTAGTGCACCCCTCATTTAAAGTGGAATATTTAGCGCCATGTATGAGGAGGCATGTGCTGCATCCACACTTCTAACCCAAAGGGCTCTTGTGTGAGGGGGCGTGTTAGAGTATATAACATATCCTGAGGCCTCAACCATCAGCTTAAGCTTTTGGTTGAGTTGGTTCCTTGACAAGCTTAAGCTGATGGTTGAGGCCCCAGGATATGTTATATACTCTAAGAGAAACTGTAACTTGCTTTTTAGTTTTCCACGAAATGGAAGAATGTCCTAGGAAAACTAGCGAAGAGCAACGAGTAAGAGGATAAGTAGCACAATCTCAATCACACCATCCACTTAAGGATAGCTCACAATTTGAACGAAGAAGAATGCCTTGACTAGGACATCCTTTAAGATATCGAATAACTCGAATAGAACATCCTAATGATCACGATGTGGAGCACCAAGAAATCGAGAAAGTATGTGTATAGAATAAACCAAATCAAGTATTGTAAAAGACAAATAAATAAGTCGACCAACTAACATGCGATGCTGCTCACCCTTATTAAGAAGAGGACTAGTAGAAGTTGCCAACTTATGATTTTTCTCCAAAGGAAAAAGAATGGGTTTCGAACCAAGATTACCTGATTCAACAATGATATGAAGAGCAATACTTCCTTTGACACAAATAAATGCCCTCTAAATTTATGGCAATTTCAATACCAAAAAAATATTTAAGTACATCAAGGTCCTTTATATGAAAGCATGAACACAAATATTGTTTGAAAGTAGTAAGAGCACCAGAACCATTCACAGAGATGATTAAATCATCTACATAAATGAGAATATTTAGTTAAAAACGACCTTTCTAATAACATGAAAAAAGAATAATCCGAATAAGATTACCAGAAACCAAAATTTCAAAGAGAGGTAGCCAACTTAGCAAACCAACATTTGTGTTCTTATTTCAAGCCTTAAAGAGATTGTTGTAATCGACATATCTTACCAGGTTAGGCACCGTGAAAACCAGGTGGCATTTTCATATACACTTCTTCAGAAAAATCTCCATGCATGAAAACATTGTGGACATCCATTTGGTGCAGCTCTTAATTTTTAGCAGCAGCTACAACTAGAAATATACGAGCTGTAGATCTAATGAATAAATCCCTTTAACCTGGTGATTCCCAAACACAACCTACTGAGCCTTAAGACGCTTCACACTACCATTTGGGTTGTATTTAATTTTATAGACTCATCGACTACCAAAAGCTTTCTTCCCAGCAGGAAGATCAGTCACACGCCAAGTACCATTGTTATCTAATACTTAAATTTCTTTCTGCATAGCTTCTTGCCAACTGGGGTCTTTCATGGTTGCCTTACAGGATTGAGGTTCTAAGGCTGCGGTAGTAGCTTCAAGAAAAAAATTTCAATGGCCCACAAAAAAACTACCACCATTATCAAAGTGCGCTATAAAATAAGAAATAGCTAAGGTTTGAGACGAAGTAGATGACGAAGGAGAGAAAAACGGACTGACTTTTTGAATAGTACTATTAGTAACAAAACCACGCAACTTTGTAGATGGATACCTTATGTGTTTGCCTTTTCCTCGCTGATCGTCGTCGAGAGCAATGGGAGTTACCACAACGTCCTCCCTTAAGGAACTATTAGACCTGTTATTGGAGGCCACATTATTACCATGAGCGTTTGCCGCAAATTCACTACTACCAATCTCATGGCTAACACTGCTTGTAGGCTGAACTTCCTTGTTATTCATGCACACGATGATAAGTGCAATTATTTGCACTTATCCGTATCAATTTTATGCTCCTTTTAGGTTGTTTCAGTAGATTTTAGGTAATAGTTTTAGTAGTTTTTGATGATTTTGTCTCATGTGGTGCGTTATTGTATTTTACATATTTTTGAGGCAAAATTGGGGTTTCATTAGGATTTTGGAGTAATAAGAGGGTGAAGGCTTGGAGAAATGGCCTAAGAACCCTTTTCGAAGTGAAGAAATCATCCCAAGAACAACTCTCGATGAAGAAGTAGTGAAGAAACGAAGCATTATGCAAATCAAAGGCCAAGCGACAAGTCGTCACCCCTATGTGACGCTCGTCGCCTTCATACTTGTTCTTCTTATCTCATCACTTCAAGTTTGAGGACAAACTTTTCAAAAGAGGGAGAGAATGTTAGGATTCAAGGTCCACAAGTACTTCAAAATTGGGAGGAAACTCTATTCATGGCTTGTTTTATCCAAAGACATCAACAACATCATACAAGGGCAGCTTTTGTGTGGATTATATCAAGCCGTCATTCAATCTTATATGCAATTGTTGGCGCCACACTTTCATGTAACAAGCATTCATTTAATCCTCCATTCAAAGATCATCCATAATCACGTTTCACTCCGTCCGATTCTGAATTTTAATACTTTAGTTTCTATTTCATGTTTTATTTCAAGCTTTATAAGTCGGTCCATTTATGTATTTAGTATTTTATGCTATCTTAGAAAAACAAACAAAACGAAGTCATGTATTTTAGTTAAGTTAAAAGTCATGTAGAGTCAAGTCAAGAAGTCATGTATTTTAGTCAAGTCAAGAAGTATTGTGTTTTATTCGAGTCGAGTCACGCAGAAGAAGTCAAGGATGAAAGTCAACGTCAAAGTCAAAGTCAAACCCGGTGAAAGTCAAAGGCGGAAGTCAAAGTCAAATCTAGAAGTTAATCAAATGCGGAAGTCAAGTTAAACACAAGAAACTACAAGCATTAAGAAGCACCCTTCCAACCGTGTGAAAAGAGAAGACCAAGCCTTGAAGTCTTTTAGACTTTTAGTCTTTATTTTTATGATGCAATGAAGATTATCGTTTCTCTATTTCTTTTTTTATCAGAATGAGGAGGAAGAAAATGAACCTCGCTTGATACCATGTAAAGCAACTAAAATGACTTATGTGTTAATTACTCATATGCAAGGTATATACACAAGAACAAGGAAATCCTCATACACAAACCCACTATATTAATCTATTATATACAATACGCGTAATACATAATAAAACCTAACAAAGCTTAAGCTATTTTATCAAAAAAGGCATTAAAAATTTCATTTTAGAATGTAACGATACATTTTAGTGTTAAGTATTTTCATAAATGATGCAATTTTCTTTAAACATTCGTAAAGAGAGTGAGGGCTCCATATCAAAAGAAATTACCAAGAAAAAGAAATAGAGCCCCATATTATTTGGTCGGTTCCTGATTTGAACTTAAAATCCAAAGTAACAACGTTCACGTATACAAATAGTATTACTTGTAAAGATGAGTGTTTGTTTTTCTATTTCTTGAAGTATAATTCCTCTTTTAAATGTACTTCCCTCCTTCCTCAAGAAATATCAACAATTAAATACAACATTTAATAGAAAATTAGAAATAGTTATGTCATTTGAGATGTTTTAGTGATATAGTGCAAGAAATAAAAAAGGTAGCACTATGATTAATTGATTATTCTTTTTTTTAGAAAACAACCACTTTTCGTCTATTGTTAACATTTACATTCAAGGCAAATCAAGTATACTACTCCTTTTGTCTTTTAGAGTTCATCCATGTTGACGGAAAAAAAATTCACAAAATAATTAAAAGGGTACAAACTTGATGAAGTAAAACATCTCAAAAGCTATCAATCACACAAATCGATAACATAAAAATACAGAAATGACCTAGAATGAATTAGTTTTCAAAATGAGATTGGCTACTAATTCAATACAATTAAATATCACCAATAGACAACAGAAAATTCAGCAAAACAAATAATTGCAAAACAAGTAATAACTAAAGATAAAGAAGTTTTTATGTGAAAAACATTTTCAATGTGAAGAGTAAAAACCACAAGACTTTAGAAATTCATACAAAATGCTCTTATTCTGATAAAAGGAGGGTTACGCAAACTTCATCCAAATTCTCATAGGATACTTAAATTATCCAAGGACAAACAACTATAATAAATAATAATCGAAAAACAAAAGAAGAAAAAATCGGCCAAACAACAGCTTCATTCCGAAAGCAATAACATGAACCAAGGCAACTAACAACCACCAAAATGAGGCCATTTATGTCCATAATAGGCTACTAAAGTTA
Source organism: Amaranthus cruentus (assembly GCA_019425755.1). Taxonomy (NCBI): domain Eukaryota; kingdom Viridiplantae; phylum Streptophyta; class Magnoliopsida; order Caryophyllales; family Amaranthaceae; genus Amaranthus; species Amaranthus cruentus. Next base: position 20,054,558 of record CM033450.1, on the reverse strand, counting down.
TTAGTTAATTTAACACTTGAGACTTCAAAACATGGCTTTTTCGTAAAGATGGTCTAAAAAAATTGGAGTTTTCTCTTATTTCTTTCTTACTCCAAGAGTAAAATGATTACATCAATTTGATGAAAAGAGCTAGCAATTAGCATCACATATATACTTTCACAAATTTCTGCATGAGACGGTTTCACCGTGAAGACATACCTCATACTTGGATTTTAAATAGCCCAATTAAAAAAACTTTTAGTTTATGCGCTTTTTGTTTTGAGGTCGTCTCACCATGAGATAGTCTCATACAAGATAGACTGATATACTTTAGCTAGGCTTCCCATAAAAGCTAAAATTATACAGCCCCTCTTGTGTAGGACCGTCTCACTGTGAGACGAGTCCATATAGAATGTCCATGACAATGAAGAGGATAAATATATCCTCTTCATAATTCTATCTTTTTTTCTCCATTTGACACATCATTTTTCTTTTGTTCACATCATTTTTACTATTTACATCATCTTCCTCATTCTATTTCTTTAATTTGTCCAACATCCAAGGGTATACTCTTTAATCCTCTTTTCACTTTCTCTCCTACTCACATATACCCCACGACACATTCATTTTCCTATCTAAATTTAATAATTGTAATTTGTGTAATTATTGAATGATAAATTTTATTTACTCATTTTTTGTATAATTAATTAATTAGCGGATTGTTAGTCTAGCAACCTACAAAAAATATTCATAATTCCATATTTTATAACTTAAAGAAACAAAGTACATACATTAATTAAATGTTCGAAAAACATAGAATTTAAAAAAGAAAAATACTACTACGTTTTCTCTTCGAAATTTTTTTCGATTATTTGGATTATTTGGATCCATAATCAAAGATATGATAATGTGAATGAAATTATCAACAAGAAAATGAGTTTAGATGGTTAGTATAGAAGAGAGAAGAAAGACCGAAAAATTAAAGTGCGTGAAATATACGCAAATTTAGGTTCATTTTATAGAGAAAAAAATAGAGTCGTTGGTGAAATTATTTTGAAATTTTGCTTTACCGTTTTAAATAATACCGTTATAAAAAATCAAATTTAAATTCAGCTAATCAAATGGTGCCAAGTGTACCAATCCTCTTGGCCCAAATAGTTTTTTCTTTTTTTTTTCCCTCCTTTTTCACCCTTTCAATGTAGGAATGGCTTTTTTTTATCCTATTCAATCCTATTTGCACTATCTAGATCCTCTCCATGAAGAGGATCATGACCGATCCTCTTGGCCAAGAGGATTGTTGCTTCCTCTACACATTTAAGAGGATAGTTAAGAGGAGGAAAAACAGGAGTAAGAGGAAGGTGAATCCTCACTATTTGTTCAGGGTCTTATGCTTAAAATTTATATCGTTGAGTTATTTAAACCAAATTTTAAACATATTTTACGATGAGACTATCTCATACAATAATTTATAAAAATAATAAACCTAAAAAAACAATAAACCTACGTGGGTTACAACAGGTTGACATTTGAACTCCATTTAAATTGGGATTTTTCCACATAAAAAAGAATCCAAAACCTAACAAAACTCAAAGGAACAAAATCATACCTATTAGCCTAGTCATGTGCTTTCTCCATTCTAAATTACTTAATATAGTATTTATTCATTATTCTTAATTTATAATTAGATTTTAATCTATATCAATAAGTTAAAACATAATCAAATGAAATCTTATTTAATTTAACTTAATGTCAAAATTATAAAGATCACATTTTTATTAATTTTTTTTATATATAATTAAAAATATAATATTACATGTATTTTAGAACAAAGATTATATAGTATTTATACTTTACTTATTACAATGCAACAAGATTTGAAAGAAAAGAGAGCAAAACAATAAAGTAAATAGACTTGTATAACAATGAATACTCGAACGATTATAACATTATAATGATTAAAATAGTAACTTATAGCCAACATACAATACATTAACAATCTACTCCATTTGTAATGCTTAAGCTATTCATAGAAACATCATTTAGGGAATGTTTGGTAGGAGGGATTTGAGGGAGGGAATGGGAGTTTATTCTAAAAATATGTTTAAACCTTTGTTTGTTTAGGGGGAATGGGAATAGGAAATGGGATTAAAATGAGAGAAAGTCCCCAAGAAAAAGGAGGAGTGGTATTTAAGTTAAGACTTTGATTTTATCTCTTTCTTTCAAGTCCCTACCATAACAAACAAGAGATAGTCTCAACTCAAAAGACCTATCTTAAAGTATCACAAGTCTCATTCCCTTGTACCAAACACCCCCTTAAGATAATCTGGCATAAGTAACTGCACAACAGCACAAGGCTAACCACCAAACAAAAGTATCCTATATACAACACGAGAACAATTATAAGCAAGATTCGACAACCTACTAGGTCAGTATAGTATAATCTAGTAGTAGTAGTAATAGTTAGTAGTAGTAGTAGTAGACTAGTAGTAGCCAACACCAAAGGGAGTAACTAACAAACAAGGGTTGATATTTCTCGGATAATATTGAACCAGTTTACAAGGCACATGCTGTCTGTGGCTCAACAGAAATCCCCTTCTGGACTTGACTGATTTGGGTAGTTTCGAGCACGCTTCGTGCAACACCAACGACTGCTTGTGTATTCACATAATGCTGGCGGCATACCGGCATGTACGCCTCAGCTCCGCCTATTAACTCTGTCTGTGTTTCCTCTACCTTTCGTAGAGTAAAGAAAGCTCGTTTGCCACACATCCCACAACGAGCTGTCAACTTTGTTACAGTATCAGCCAGTGGAATTACATCAAGCATAGATCCAAAACTCCTCCTGTATAACCATAAACCATAGATTCATAACTAAACTATAATGAATATGAATGAAATCTCTCTTGAAAATACTGTAGAAATTTGTATACCTCAAATAATCACCATCTAACCCAGCAACCACTACAGTCTTCCCATCTTGCTCAGCAACTTCACAGCAAAATTCATATAGATCATCAAAGAATTGGGCTTCGTCAATCCCAATCACTTGCAACTGCAAACAGAAGTAAAGTAATGATTATTTCCAATGAATTGAGATTATTAATCGGAAAACCCACACCATAATTTTGTCAAAAGAGATACATAGTGAAACTGAAAAGAACCTTATCATAAGCATCAGAGCCGAATTTTTCTTTGAATGAAGAGAGTTCTGGTAATGCCCAACATGGGAATTTGACTCCATCATGACTAACAACTAAATCCTTTGCATATCGTATATCCTTGCTTGATTTTATCATCGCAACATTTCTACAACACACATCAAATAACCACGTTCAGCACCATATGGATATTTTTTTTTCCGTATCTCCACAAAGAAAATATCGAGAATTATGCCTTAGACCGTAAAATGTTTGACAAATTCTGATCAAATTTGGTACTAACAGCATGAGATTGCCTTTAAAAACTGATACTTTCATCCAAATATAGTGTTTTACTCTACATCAAAAAAACTAAGTCCACCAATATATTTCCTTTTGACTAATCAAAGGAACAGAGACCTAAACAGTAAACTGCTACATCAGTTCTATGCAAAAAAACATACCATGAAACAATTGTACAAATCGAAAAAAAAAAACCAAAAAGACGAAAATTAGAAGATCGGAGTTACCTGCCAATGTTACACTCAGATTTGATACGACGAAGAAGAGCAGTGGTTTTACCAGCAAACATAGGACCAAGAATGACATGAATCTCACCAGGAACAAAATTGGTTGTTAGACTATCATTATCGGCAACACCATCGATAAGAGAGCTCAATGAAACGAGTGATCTAAGCGAAGACATTGATAAAGATATGGTAGTAAGAAGACAATAAATAAGAGAGAAAATAGAAGAAGAAAAGTAAAAGATGCAATGGAGGGAAAAGGTTATGGGGATGGATATTTAATATAAAAGGAGTAGTTGAAAGAAAAGGGTGATGTTTTTGTAGAATAAAAAAAGGGTTTGGTCATTGGTGTGCTGTGGAAGCTTTACATTTTTATATTTTTTTTTGAGTGTTTGAAAATTTCAAATGAAAATGTTTGGAATTGGAGCGATAATAGCGTGGTTTACGAAATTTGGGATTTTGGTTTCGGAGGGAAACTGGATGAGGTTATTATTGGATTAGAATTCTGGTTTTGGAGGGAAAGTCAATGGCTTTTTTACTCCGTTTGGAATTGGGGTTTTTTGCCCGAGTCATTTCATGGGAATTGAGCGCCAACTTTTAAAACATATTCTTTTTATTTTTTAGAAAAATTGTCGGGAATAATTTCTACTTTTTACGTTTTCATTTGAATAACCCCTATTTTGGATTATTCTTGAATAATCCGAAATTTACAATGTTTTTGCTCACATCACCCCTTTCTTAACAATGACCTACTACAGCAGGTAAAGAGCCGTTTTGTAACTTGTTTTCTTCTTTATAGTTGTTGCCATCTTCTTCTTCCTTCTTACCCCATTTCTCTCTCCTAAAGCTTGGGTTAACCATAACAACCCGAAAATAACCAGTTGATTAAATATGATTAATTTAAACTAATGTGGAAGCTTAACACTTATATCGGGCTATTACGTTGATGATATAATCAATTACTCAACTGATTATATCACCCACTAGACAACTATTAAGAATTTAAATATCAGAGTTTGAAAGATGTAAATAAATTACATTATAAGAATCATTTAAAATGAATTAAAATATACAAATTTCTACAGAAAATCCGGCAGAATTCCATTTGTAAATCGGATAAACCAAAATTTTTCATTTTGACTTAAAGTCATCCTGCAAGTTCAAAACCAACATTTCAAAATAACAACCACATGCGTCAAACATTTCAAAATCACATCACCTCATAGGATGGAATCTTTTCTCCAATAATTCAAAATAACTGCTAAAATAATTTTTTTTGAATAGAAGATTTTTCGTTACTTACATTCTTTTATATGATTAGTTGATTACTAATCTTTATGCTTCCGGTTGCCGTCGACTTCGTCAATCTCAATCTTGTCAAAATCTGTCCCCCACCAGGATAGGTTCAAAGAACAAAACCACATAGTCAGCTTATGCTGAGTACACCTTTATATAGCTTAATTTCAGTATATAAAACCATGAAGAAAGGAAAATATTATAACTATATTTATACAAAATGAGTTATGTTGCTCTTTGCCCTGATTTTAACCTTATTTTACTTGCAGTCAAACAGACTGTGCTAGATTCTATACTATAGTCCAATTACACATCTGGTAGAGTATATTATTATATCATACAAATCAATTTCTATTGCAAACATACGACATCATCAATACCTTATAAAAAGTCTTTTTCAGCTTTTATAAATCAAATACCTTTCATTTTCTTTGCTAAAACATTTCCTTTTAGAATCTTGAAATCATCAATCTATAGAATGGACATATCTTTCTTTTCTAATTTCTTTATTAAAACTTTTCTTTTCAAAGTCTTAAAACCATAAATCTATGGATTGGAACGAACTTGCTTTTCCATCGGGCTAGCTAGGCCCTCGGGATAACTATTGGACAAAGATCCCTAGTGTGCACACCCCACAAACGGTCAAATCGTAGCAGAAGATCTAAGTCCGAGGTACTGATCAACGTATCCCCCAACTATTAAGTAGTATCGAGATAATCTCGGCAAAGTTCCAATTCTCCTTGAGACACTAAAGAGGTAATCCCAACCATTTCAAAACATTAAACCATCTATATATTTTCTGTAACTATTCTATGATTTCAAGATCCGCAATCACAACTTTCTATATTTAGGAAGAACATCTCCCTGTATTTAAATCAATCTTAGCTAAAGGAAAATACATACCTTTGTACTCTTTTCTCGTAAATATTATAGATTTGAGTAAGAAATGTAACTTTTTTTTTAAATACAGCAAGCCAACAAGTTCAAAGAATACGATTTGACTTAACTAGCTAATGAGCTTTGTTTATCTTTGATTTTATGAAACAAAAACATTTTACTCCAACTTTAATGTAACTAATTCTTAAATCAAACAACCAATTATCCTTGATCACCAAAGTAACTTATATCAACAATACTAAAACACTCACTTAGTATGATAAAATCAATATTAAGATTCATAATCAGATAATAGAATACCCAAAATCTGAAATTATATTGAAAACTTACAATAGGCATAACTACTTTCTCCTTACAAATCAATTCGTAATATACATTCACACATCATTCTATTAAGTCATAATCAAGTTCTACTTATCTATTTCATATACAATTTACCCATATTAATCTCACATTCCCAACTCATATACATATTTCTTAGAAAATATTTAAATTCCAAATTTTAATCTTTAGTTGACCAACTACTAACCCAACAACATATTTATATGCCACTTTATATTTTATTACACATTCTAACTCCATACTTACATCAAGTCATCGAATACACAATCATATAATAACTCATATTCTCAAATTTGCAACAATAATTCATTATGTAATACCAAGCCTATAATCAAGCTTGTACTATTAGTATCATAGCCAAACTCACTTGTATTATTCGAAAATATCAATCTATAACCAATCATCAAAGGTACCAACACCTAGTGACAATCAATTTCCCAAATTGATATTCTATTCAAGTCTATAATATCAACTCAATTCTTAATCAATTATTAACACACAACTTAATATTTATCTTTTAAGGTCACAAAAGCAATCTTATTCTAGCTTCAATCCCATAGTCAACTTATTACTCCAAAAATCACAATCAAGCCATAAGGTCATATTTAAAATCAACTTGCAAAATTAATCCCCATTTTCAATATCACATCAACACTATCTTATAACCCAATTTCATTTTCAACTCTTGAATTCAAAATTATGCTTTAAAGATATTATCATAGTCCTTTACAAAAACAATAACATTCGACATTACTTATTAATAGCTAAGGAAGAATCTTATCATTTCAAACATATCACGAATCCATTACCAAATATTTCCATTCAAAGTATGTCATCCCAATCAATTCATAGATTGAAGACCACAATAATAATCAACTCTTCTCTAAATTAACAAATTTATTTTTTTTTCAAAGATTAAATATAATTTAAATTAAAATATAATTTATTAAACAATTGATTTCATTTTGATGAACGCGTACCTCAACATCGATTTCACTATTGTTAAAGTGCCCATGTGTTACCCACATGTGAGTTGTCCCACATCGGAGAAAGAGAAGAGTATGCATCACTTTATATACTCAAGGAGTAACTCCTACTATACCATGAACAATGAAGAGGATATCTATATCCTCTTCATATTTCTATCTTTTTTTCTCCATTTAACACATCATTTTCTCTTTCCTCCATATCATTTTTCACTATTTACATCCTCTTCCTCCTTCTATTCATTTAACTTATCCAACATCCAAGGGTATACTTTTTCATCCTCTTTTCACTTTCTCTCTCCTACTCATATATACCCCACTACACATTCTTTTTCTTATCCAAATTTAATAATTGTAATTTGTGTAAATGATAAATATTATTTACTCAATTTTTGTATAATTAATTAATTACCGATTATTATTCTTGCAACGCACAAAAAAATATTCATAATTTAATATTTTATAACTTTAAAAAACAAAGCACATACATTAATTAAATGTTCGGAAAACATAGAATTTTAAAAAATTACTACTACGTTTTTCTATTCGAAAATTATTCTGCATAGGAGCTTTCAAACTTTTCCCACATATGCTCTACCAAATCACTCTTCAAAGACATATGTATATGTCTATCACGAATATTCTCTTGTAGCTAAGAGTGTCGTAAAATTACGATCATCATATCGTCCGGGTGTAACATAAAATATTGTACCATTTGGGCTTGATGATCCTGCTACATTTTCAGGTTGTTCTTGGGCGAACTCTTGTGGATCTTTATAATTAACATAAGTATCACGCTCGTCTTCTACAATCATATTGTGAATAATGATACATGTCATCATAATTTTGCATAGCATTGGCACACTCCACGCTAAAGCAGGTTTTCGAATTATTGCAAATCGAGCTTGTAGTACACCAAAGGCACGTTCAACATCCTTTCGTGCACTTTCTTGATAATGTGAATGAAATTATCAACAAGTAAATGAGTTTAGATGGGTAGTAAAGAAGAGAGAGAAAAGACCAAAAATTTAAAGTGTGAGAAATATACCCAAATTTAGGTTCTATTTATAGAGAAAAATAAAATAGAGCTGTTGGTGAAATTATTTTGAAATTTTTCTTTACCGTTTTTTTATGACCGTTTTAAATAATACCGTTATAAAAAATCAAACTTAAAATCAACCAATCAAAATGTGCCAAGTGGAGCAATCATATTGTCCCAAAAATATTTTTCCTTTTTTCTTCCCTCCTTTTTCTTCCTCCCACGTGAGATTTGCCTTTGCTTTTTGTCCATATTCAATCCTCTTCTTTCACTCTACTTCCTCTTCAAGAAGAGGATGAACCCATTTCCTCTTGCCAAAGAGGATCCTCACTTCCTCCACACATCCAAGAGGATGGTATAAAGGAGGAAAAAGTGAGTTAAGAGGATGGTATTTCCTCATGAATGTTCATGGTTTACCAATTGATTTTAGTAGTGAACCTTCTTTGGTTTGGGTTTATGAGTGAACTACTTTTTCTCCAACTTATTTGGGTTGCCCAGACCTATTTTCTAAATTTTATCAACTATTTTAATTAGGTTTAATTCACCAATTGCTAATTTAATTCATATCTTTACCTTCAATTTAATCGATCAAAATCCAACAACTACTTGACCTAATTCTAAAATTTCTGCTTGATTCGAATATAAAACATAAAACTTACTCATTAAGAATTTGAATCAAGCAGTTAAATTTATTTAAGTGGGAGTATACCTTAAGAGTTCAATCTTTTCATTTTCCATGGCAAAATTCCTCACACCATCTTCTTTCCTTCATTCTTATAAATGGAGAATAAGACTAGCAATCCATGTTGGCTCACACGGCGAGGTCTAGTCGACAAGTCGATACGATCTGGTGTTCAGTGGCCGGTGATAAGGTGGCACGGTTCATGGATCGCGGCAGCTTGCTTGGGACGACATAGTTTTTTTTCTGGGTTGTCATCTTTAAGAGGGATATGGGTTTTTGGGATATGATAAGAGAAAGAAGGTAAAGGGAAAATGATGGTGAACACACGTAAAATGGTTTTCTTTTTCTTCTTTTTTTTTTATTTGCTTATCCCATTTTCATCTTTTTTTTAATATATATTATATTATACATTATCATTAGAGTACTACTGATACTACTATAATTATTTTTCGACTTAAACTAGAATTTATTTCATTGGAGTACTATATTATCTTTATTTTAAAAATTTGGTTATTTACTTTAGCTTTATAAATAAATACAATGTGGTTTCATCAAAATAATTCAAACTAAATAAGCGTTTGATGAAATTAATAGTTTAAAAACTACAAAATCTTTAAAGTAATAACGTAATTTCATACGTTAATTTTTTTTGTTAATAAATTTTAATAATCTCAATTTAAAACGGTTTATTAAGGAGCTTAAAATTACACCTGATACATTAACAATGGAAAAATGGGGTAAGAAGGAGGAAGAAAAAGATGGCAGCAGCTATAAGAAAAAAACTAGGTCACAAAACGGCTCCTAAACTGCTGTAGTCAGTCATTGTTAGGAAGGGGTGCTATGAGCAAAAACATTACAAAGTTCGGATTATTCAGGAATAATCATGAGTAGGGGTTATTTACAGGAAAACGTAAAAATAGAGATTATTCCCAATAATTTTTCCTTATTTTTTATTTAATCTCAAAGACAGTCAAATGGATAACCCACAAATACCTGAAATTTTTCGGTACAGCTGTTGTACCACCTTAACTTTTATATGTTACATTCTATTAATTAAATTATGCCAAATAAGCATATATTATTCCATGTCTTTAAGGGAAGATTAAGAGTCATTGCCTAAAGAAGCCTTCTTTAGCCTCATTTATGCCTCCAGTTGAAGTTAGGAAGCTTTTTCTTATCTCTAGTACACCAATTTCATGGGTTATTTGGTTTGCAAAAGCACTAAGCATTTGGAATTTACCACAAATTTTCAAAAACAACTTATAATGGTCAATGGAGAATCAAATTACACAGACATTTGACATTCTCTGCTAATCTCGCTACAAAAAAAGTTGCACATACCCACACTTATATAGCCATGTTTATATAAGTGAGGCAAGGTATTTTGTAATTAGGCACACTTGTTGTATTTAGGCACGCTTATTAAGTGTGACAATTTTAGTCTCACTTATAAGCATGGCTAAAAGGTAACTTAAATTAATTTATTGTATGTAAACAATGGAGCCTTACTTTAAAAGCGTGGCTAAATATTAATTAGATAAAAAAAATTTTAAAGTCAGTCATAGTTAATAAGCGTGACTAACTTTCAAGTGAAAATATATAATGAAATTAGGCACTCTAAATAAGTGAGGCTAAATGTTTTTTTAAAACATACCATTAGATCAGCCACAATTAATAAGCGAGACTAATAGGCTAGCGCCATATCAGCCACACTAAATAAGCGTAGCTAACGAAATTAAAAAAATTAAGTAGAATTCGCGGGCTAGTTTTGGCGTTTCATCTTCATTGCTGCAGTCGATCTCCATATTGCAATATTACTCGAGTGGAACCCTAATTTTGCAGGTAAAGTCGAAATTCATTGCTGCATTTTGGGTATTCTCTGATTCTCCTATCACAATATTACTCACATTATTACAATTTATTTCAATTCATTCTCCTATCATTTTGGGTATTCTCTGATTTTTCATTCTTTGCATTTTAATGTTTGATTTTCACAACTTTCTCTTACAATTTATTTGGACAACTTTCTCTTTCCATTGCTGCAGGTGTGATTTTCGTTCTTACTACTCAATTTTCAGGTTTGATTTTCTTTTTCTTTTTTTTTGAGAGAAGGTTTGATTTTCAGATATTTTTGCTTATCAATTTGATAATTCTCACCCATGATTTTCAGTTTTATTGTCAGTTTTAATTTTTGATTTTCAGATTTAAATTTTCATTTTTTGTTATGAGTACGGGTGAACTCAAGTAATTAGGATAATGATTAAGAGACTTAATCACTCATTTTTTGTTATGATTATGGATGAAAATCTTTGGTACAAGATTGTATGGGTAGTAAAGCTTGACATGTGAAGACTTAGAATTGAAGGTTTTAGTCCTAGGATCAAGTGCAAGAACATGGGAGACCGTGGGTAAGCATGAAAAGAGAAAGAAGTGAAAACAGGGGCTGCTGCTGTGTTGCTCGACCCACACACGACCCCAAGCTCGACCAGCAGCAGGTCGAGGGAATGTTTCTGTGTTTTCGAGAACATGTTTGCTACAGCTGGCTGGTTTTTTGTTTATTTCCTATTGCTGCCCCTTTTTCACACTTAGGTCCACTATAAATAATTTTGTATTAGGCCTTTAATAGAGTACCAAGAGTCTCACATAAATAATTTTGTATTTGTTAAATTGTTTTTCTTGGACTGGTTTAATTTTGGTGTATTTGTACTGTTATTCGTGCTTCATCTTGATTTCGTGCTCGTGCTTCATCTTGATTTCCTGCATCATCTTGGACTGGTATAATTTTGGTGTATTTGTACTCTTATTTAAATTATGATTTGTATTTGTTAAATTGTAAACTACTTTCTGTTAAATGCGTTGTTCAATCATTATGTGCTGGATTGTTCATACACAAATACTTAGAGTTATTGAGTTTTTAAAGCAATTGTTCTACCCATTCATAATTTAAAGATAATGTGAATTTAAATCAAGTATTTAAATTACTGTATTAGTCGAAAATGTCATGAATTTTCATTTGGTTTTGTTAGTGCTTTATTTTATTCTTAAGAGTCATTAAACAAATTATAAATGATAGTTTTTTGATCTAGTTGAGTTAGAAAAATGTTAACTTCTAGGTTATAGCTACTTAAGGACAATGGATAAAAGTTGGATTAATATGCATCGGACCTCCGATGAATACATAAAGGGAGTAGAGTCATTTCTTGATTTTGCTTTTGCGCACTCTTTAGATCCAAAGGGGATAATATGTCCTTGTACTAAATGCCAAGTTGAAAAAAATGCATGGTTTAATAGAGAAATTGTTACACGTCATTTAATGTTCAATGAATTTATGCGTAGCTACAAAGATTGGGTATATCACGGGGAAACAATTTACATGCCAACATCTTCTGATCTCTATTCTTCTAGAACTAGCTTGACCAATATCGATGGTGAGATTGTTGGTGTTGTTGATACTAGAACATTATTGAATGATATTTTTGAGACTATTGGACAAGAATGTGGCGAGAATAACAATCTTGGTCATGATTTTGAAATGGGAGATCCTATAAAGGGGGAAGACGATGATAATGATAATCGTTTTTATTTTAACGATGGAATGGGTGAGAGAGAACATCATGAGGATGCTGGATATGCAAGAGTTAAAGAATTGGCTGACGAAGTACGATATCCAGGATCAAGTTATTCGAAACTTTCTTTTATTTTGCACCTATTTCATTTGAAATCCATGCATGGTTGGTCTAACAAGTCGTTTGATATGTTATTGACTTTATTAGTAACGGTCTTCCCTAATATCATCCTGTTTCCGTCATCATGGAATAATTGTAAACAATTGAATAAGAATTTGGGATTTCAATATGAAAAAATCCATTGTTGTCCAAATGATTGCATTTTATATTGGGATGGAAGAGAAAACCAAAATGAGTGTGACAAGTGTCAAACCTCGCGATGGAAGGATAAAGATAGAAAATTACCAAATAAAGTCTTACGTTATTACCCTCTCATACCAAGGCTACGTAGAATGTATAACAATTGATGCTCTACTGTCTGAGATCTGTTGTCTGAGACCTGTGCTGAGTTGCTGTTGTGTTCTGCTTGGTTGTTCTGCTGCTGCATTCTATTGCATTTGTTCCATGGGCTGCTGGTTTGGCAAAGTTAACAATCTTTTTTTCATATTAAGGGTTTACTCAAACAGAGAGTAAGCCAGGTTAAAAAGAGAAAGGAAAAACAAAAACAGTAAGTCAGTGCAACACGTGAAGGGTCTTTGAAAACAAAATACCAGTGCATAATAACGAGGAGGAAAAAACAGTAAGTCTTCTTCCTCTTTCATCATCTAGATGCTCTTGCTCTCGTTTTCTCTATGGTTTCTGCTCAAAGACCAATGTAACATTATTAAAACCAAAATTAGCTGTCAGTAACAACCTTTTTCTCCTTACACTTATTCTTCTCTCCTTGCGACCAGCAACATGGGTTGTGTGTTCCGCGATGTAGATCAAAAGTTCTAGGCCGGAGAATGCTGCTGCTGCATTCTATTGCATCTGCTGATGTTGGCTGCTGATGCTGGATCAAAAGTTCTTGTGCCTTCCTTCTGTCTCTTCTGCTAGCTGTTGTTCTGTTGTATAGACTGTTGCTTGCCGATTTCTATTGTTGGAGCTGCTGATGCTTCTGCTAGGTGCTGATGGCTGGCTTGCCCTCTGTCTATCTATCTGTTGTGCCTACTGATGTGCAAGTCTGATGATGGTTGGTGTGCAAGTCTGATGCTTCTGCTATATGCTCTTGCCCTCTGTCTATTGATGATGGCTGGTGTGGAAGTCTGAGTTTGATGCAATGCTACTATGCCATGATACTAATCTGATACCGTGGAGTTGTTTGTTGCTGCTATGCTGCTGATTTCTGCATGCTGTTGCCATGATATTTTGTGTTGGTGTATTGTGTTTGGCTGATTTGGTGAAGGGCTCTTTGGCTAGCATTTTGATGTTTGCCTAGTGTTCACCAGTTTATTGTTGTGAGCTATTTTATTGTAGCTTGTATAGCTTATTGTAAAAATACTAATCTTTTAGCTGACTCTTTTTTTGTCGGCTGTAAATAAAATTTTATTGTAAAATACTTATTGTAAATAAAATTTTATTTGCCAAAAAAAATAAGTAATAATAACATTAACAATAAATAATAATAATAATAATAATAAATAATAATAATAATAATAATAATAATAATAATAATAATAATAATAATAATTTACCGCCAAAATTATTTAAAATGTCAATTATACTCATTAGCCACGCTTATATGTGCGTGAAAACACGATCAAAATAATTGACTATGAAATAATGTAGCCTAACTTATTAAGTGAAGTTAGTTTACAACACCTATGAGCGTGGCTATAGGTACTACCAGCCACTATTATAAGCGTGGCAATGAGTAATTCTAGCCACACTTATTAAGCGTGCCTAAAATTTACCCACACAAGCACAGACCTCGCTTTTTAAGCGTGGCTAAATCCATCAGCCTCACATAGTCACATATAAGCGTGCCTAAATGCATTTTTAAGCGTGGGTATCTGCAACATTTTTTGTAGTCAATGACCGAACACAAACAATTAACTAAACACTTCAACTTTACACATTTCACAAACAAATTGGAAACAAGTGACAATTTTTATCATTAATCCAAACAAAACCTGCGAATTTAATCACTAATTACACTCATATTGAAATAAAGAGAAGAGAATCTTTATTACCTACCTAGATGCTAAATGTAGAAATATTAAAATTTGATTCAAAATTTTTAATGTTGACTGTAATTACTCATTGTGTAAATTTATTTGGGTATTTTTTGTTTGGTTAGGTTAGAGAAAATGAGTTTTGGGGGTTTTAGAGAAGGACAATATTAAGAGATAAAACTATAAATTTGGCAAATTGTTTAAATGACAATACCTTATTACATGGCAAAAAATATTAGAATGTTGTCCCACATAATACTTGTGACTTGGTATAGCTGTTGTACCATAAATTCTCTGCACGAACACATTCTACAACTAGCAAACTTATCACCCTTAGTATTTTGACTGTGTGTATAACAAAAACACCCGAAAAGTGGGATTTTCTCATAGGTAGGAAGAGAACCAAAGAGAATCTCTTAAGGTAGTGTTTGGCAATATAGAATTCATTTGAAAAGTGGAAATTGAATTTTGATATTCACATTCACATTCAAGAATTGTAAATGACACCTATATGCTTGGAATTTGCAAATTTTGTTACTTGATCAAATTTTACATTGTTATTGCAAGTCTATAGAATTTGACCCAATTCCACATTTCAAATTCAAGATTTGCCAAACATATTTTGCCCAATTCAATATTTAGAAATGAATTCCAAGTTGCCAAACATACCATAAGGTAATTTATTGTCTAGTAAAGATGAGGGAGTACGATTGATTCAATGGGCAGTAATATGAAGACTTTCCCCCAAAAAATAAATTGAAAGACTAGCCTAAAAACGCAAAGCCCTTCCACATTAAAGATTTGTTTGTGATCTCTCAAACTTTCCATTTTGTTGAGGAGTACCGACACACGAAGTTTAGGACAAAATTCTATTCTCATCAAAATCATCAACCAAACAATTAAATTCGGTTTCATGGTCACTCTGAACAACTTTAATTGTTTGAGAAAATTGTCTACCAACCATGACAATAAAAGATATAAACATACAAAAAACCTCTATTTTATTAACCAACGAATAAACACAAACTGCACGGGAATAATCATCTACTATTGTTAAAAAATAATGAGCCCCAAAAGACGAAACACGTGTGTAAACACCCCACAAATCACAATGTAGTTTCTCATATATTCTACTAGCCTTATTATTACTAGAAAAAATTGGCTCCAGAATGTTTAGAACGAAAACATATTTTAGAATCTTCGTGCAAACTACTCTCAATATTGCAAATATGAGGACGTAATTTGAAACCTTTCTCCAAGGGGTCCCCATCCTTTTATGCCACAACTCCAATGTAGGTGAAGCATTTTCGGAAGAAGCCTTTACTGAAACATGTTGTGTTAAACTGGCATCGCCAAAGTATTAAAGTCCAACTCTTCTAACTTCCATCCCAATCAGCTTCTTATGTTTATCTTATATAGCACACATAGAGGAGTCAAATTGGACAGTACAATGTAAATCCGCAATCAATTTCGAAACCTAAAGCAAATTGCAATTTAATTTTGGAACATAAAGAACATTTTTGAGAATAAGATCATCCGATAAGCAAACAAATCCTTCATGTGTTGCATTCACAACAGAACCATTAGGAAGACCAATACGACAATCAAAACAATTGCTTTTAATAAACAACCATGAAATATTTCTTGTGTCATGATGAGTTGCACTGGTGTAATTATCCATGACTTAATGTTATTGCTTTCCATTACTCTGCAGTGAATATATTTGAAGGTGAAGAGCCCGTGGTTGAACTTCCGACAGCTCCAAGAGCAATTGTATTAGCACGAGGTGATGCACCACGACCTCGACCACGACCCTTTCCTGCAGTTTGGTCTTTCCATTTTTTCGGACCAACCAATTCAAAACAATTACCCACCTCATGACCATTGTAATAGACTCAAAATTCTCAATCTTAATCTTCCGATTAATTATTCTAAATTTTCAATTCAAATTCTTAATCCTTTGGCTATCCATTTCTAATCATCTTTAATTCCAAAACCTTTTCCAGTTTTGTAATTTCTTTTAAATATTAAATTTTAAAATATTATTTTCTTTTAATTTTTTTATGAGCACTAAAATATTATTTTAATATTTTATTACGAAAAGTAAAGTTTTATTATTAAATTTACGATTTTGTAAAATGTTACATTTTATTTTCCTTCCTTAAACTAACATTAGTACTTATCAATTTGACCTTATAATTATGATTTAATTATTTTATACTTAAAAATGAGTCATATTTTTATCAACTTTAAATATAGTTTTAAGCAACATTTTCCAAGCAAACTATCATATTTTCATAATCAAACTTACTCATTATTTTAAAGTATATTTACTTGTGCATACTAGAACAAAAATTTAACGAACTAAAATCCTTTCTATTTAACTCATGATGTTCATTACTTACAAAATTTACCCTTTTACACTTTAATCTCTTATACTTCTACTTACATACTCCAACTCTTACAAGTTTACTTACACACTCCAACTCTTACAAATCTTACAAGTTTACTTACATACTCCAACTCTTATAAGTTTACTTCCACTCTCCAACTTTTACACACTCCAACTCTTACACATACTCTTACATACTCCAAACCACTTACACAAGTTAACCTTCTTCCATACTCCTAACATTCTTATTTATACAACTTACTAGAAAATTGCCCAAAATCTATTATAAATACCCCTTGGCCATAAGAACACGTCCACGTTCATTTTAAAATCTTTCTAACATTCCTTCTTATATCTCCCCTTCACTAAAATCTTACAAACTTAATATCTTTATTATGAGTTGAAGA
Organism: Amaranthus cruentus; assembly: GCA_019425755.1. Lineage (NCBI taxonomy): Eukaryota > Viridiplantae > Streptophyta > Magnoliopsida > Caryophyllales > Amaranthaceae > Amaranthus > Amaranthus cruentus. The sequence goes on along the minus strand of CM033450.1, from coordinate 20,037,155 downwards.
AATTTAAGAAGATGGAGTTTAGAACACTCTTTATTTAGTTAAGTCATCATCATTTTTTAGCATTATTGGGTTATATTTTGGGTACATAATGTATCATTATTTTTGAAGTTGGGATTTATTTATTTTGGGTGCTTAGAAGATCATCATTATTTTGGGAGTTTGGATTAATTATCTTTGGAGCATAATCTATCTTGGAGGGTTTTATATCTTATTATTTTCCTAATTAGTACTTAGTACTAATCCTTGGTGTTAGTATGGTGTAACTTCATACCCTACTCTTTATGTGAAATTTCGCTTTATATTTACTTTATAGTATACAAAGTATGAAATATGTTGATTATGTTTAAGTAAGAAGTTAGTTTGATGAAATTGTAATTAAGATTATATTAAGTATGTTTATGCTAGGAAAAATTATAAGAAATTACCTAATCTATACACCTTTTTTTAAAAAAAACTACCTTATATAATAATTTTTGCAAAAAACTACCTTATATAATACAATTCTTTGGAAAACACTACCTTTTACTGATTTTCGTAAGTTGACTGTTAACATTAACATTGACTTGCACAAAAAACTACCTTATATAATACAATTCTTTGCAAAACACTACCTTATATAATACTCCCTCCGAATCATTTTAGATGACCCATTTGAGTTTTCACGGTTAATAAGGGTGGTGTGGGGTCCATTAAAAAGGTGGTAGTTGGATATTTTAATTGATTAAATTAAATGTAAAGGTGGTAGTTGGGTATTGAGAATAGTAAAAGTGGGGGTATTTAGGTAAAAATAAGATAGACAAAAAAGAAAATGGGACAATTGATATGAATTTGCCAAATAAGGAAATGAGACAACTAAAAAGATTCGGAGGGAATATCATTCTTTGCAAAACACTACCTTATATAATACAATTCTGTGCAGGTCAACGTTAATGTTAACAGTCAACTGACGAAAATCAGTAAAAGGTAGTGTTTTACAAAGAATTGTATTATATAAGGTAGTTTTTGCAAAAAAAATTATATAAGGTAATTTTTTTTAAAAAGGTATATAGATTAGGTAGTTTCTTATAATTTTTCCTTTATGCTAATAGTATTTTTAGTATGTTAATTTTTTTAATCTTTAAACAAATTTAGGAAGTTGGGTGAAAAATTATATTGTGGTGATATTAAGTATAATTTATGTTATAAACTAGTGCTAGTATGTTTATGAGTTATGTGTTATATCTATTTAAGAACTTTTATGTTAAAAATTTTGTTTACATTAGCCTTCAAACTAGTTTATAAGGTAATAAATTATTTTATGAACGTATATTTATTAAGTATGGTTATATTATGAACGTTGTTATTATACTTTAATTTAATGTTAAATTGTATCTTTAAAGTTATAGTAAATTTCTAAGTTATTGTGTAAAGTTTCTATTTTTTTATTGGTTATGTTAATTATTTAAATCTAGGATTTACTATAATAAATTAAATGAAGTTGTTTTTTTAGTGAAAAGGCCCAAAAATACTCATAGGTCATTCGACCGTTATCATATTAAAAACAAAAAGAGTTTGATTTATTTTTTTTAAATTATTACAAGCTATTTTTGTGATAATATTAAAATACAATCTAAAAAGATATTTTTGAGAACCTTTTTATAAGTTATTGAATATTGAAGTGGTTTTTCTTGAATATATGAGATTTTGTAATAAAAATTAACGTTTGTGACAATTAATTACTATTTAGTACAAAATATTTTATACGCTAACTATTTGACCAAAATTTATATAAAAAGATGTAGAGTTTTTTTAGTAAACTTGCCTCTTAAACTATGTGTGAAATATTGATTTTTGTGAAATTATAAGTTTTATTTGTTTTATAACTAGAATGTTGATTTTTGCGAATCTAATAAATTTACTTGTTTTTCTAAACTTAAAATATTGATTTTGGTGAACTTATTGATTTTAGAAACTTATCCAAAGAATGCAGTTTTATCTTGAATTAAAATTAGAATATTTAATTTTAGGAAAATTTGTCAAGAATAATCCCAACTATTACCCGTTGGCCAGAAATAATCCCAACTATTGATTATTTTTTAATAATCCTAACTATTGATAACGTTTGTTGAAAACAGTTCCATTTCAATTTCAACTGGCTGTAGCAGGTTTAGTAAGTAATTTTTTTTTTACCTTTTTTTTTTAAGTTTCCTTCATCAAATCAGGTAAACTCAACCTTACATCTTCAAAAATTGATTTACCCATTCAATATTTGATAATTTTTGAAGATGAAAGGTTGGGTTTACCTAATTTGATGAAGGAAACTTTAAAAAAAAGGTAAAAAATTACTACTAAACCGCTACGTTGAAATGAAATGGACTTTTCGACAACGTATCAATAGTTAGGATTATTAAAAATTAATCAATAGTTGGGATTATTTCCACAATAATAGAATTGGCAAATTTTCCTTAATTTTATTAAGAGAATAAAGTTTTAATTGTTTTAAAGTTGGAAATGTTGATTTTGGGAACTTATTTCAAGAGAAATAGATTTTAGTATTTACTTGTGAAAAATATTAGGAAAAATTACCGTGAATAATACAACCTTTTGTTAATTTTCCTAGAATAATATCAACTATTAATTAACCATGAATAATACCAACTTAGGGGTTATTTTCCTAGAATAATACCAACTTTAATTTATTAACTAATTTACCAATTTTTTTTGTCTTATAATCACCTATAGTTTGATTTTTAACATATTAAGGATTTTCTAGGAAAAAACCCTTAAAGTTGGTATTATTCATGATTAATCAAAAGTTCGTATTATTGTAGGGAAATAAGCAAAAGTTTGTATTATTCATGGTAATTTTTCCAAAATATTAATTTGGAGACTTTTAATAGAATATTAAATTAATATGAATTTAGTGAACTACTAAGAATAAAGTTATAAACAAAATTTAATGTGTAAAAAATTTTAGTAATGAACATATAAAGATATAAATGTAAATTTAACAATATGATCAACAATTTATTAAATAAATGAGGTTTACACTTACGTTGGTTAAATTCTAAGATAAAGTCAAATAAAAATGTGATTTACTTGTGTGAATGAATATTGATTGAATAACACTGATAGTAAGGTAATGTCGAACCATGGACTGACATTTAAAATTTCGGCCTCTGTGTTGGCCGACACGTAAAATGCGGTGTAAAACAGGGGGTTCGCTACCTATCCTGTAGAGCTCGAGCATAAATATTGTATTTGAGGGGTGACGACTCCTACCATAATTAAGGTTAAGGACTACGATCCTCACCTAACCAGACCCTTACATATATCAGGTGTCATATTGTTGTGCTTGTTGATTAGTGATGAACTTGATTAGTGTTGATCGTATGAATTATGGTACGGTTATGAGTATTAACCAAATGAACTTATTTAAGTGTTAATAATACCAAATTGTATATTTGACAGTAACGTAATTCTGTCAGGATTGAGAATGTTATCTTAATGACTTAAAAGTATGGAACAGTAAAAGAATATAATAAAAGTATACAGTGGTGTCAATTAATTTGAAGTTCGTACTTAAATTATTATTTTGTAAATGTAGTGTATAATTTTCGTATTTTGAGTTGGATAGGATGTTATGCTCGGCGTTACCGCTGACCAATTCAATCGGCTGCCATCCGTATCATGGATGACAGCATTTTGCAGGATTTAGTTTCAGGTTCCAATCCCGGCCATAGCAATTATTATTTATTGAGAACTTAGATGCTTTTTATGCCTTTATTGATGACTTGATGTTGATGTACTTTTACATTTTTTAATTTTGAGCAAACAATATTTCTTATCGAATGTAATATTTTACTTTTATTTTAAACAGTTTTAGTTTTTATGATTTTAAGTTTTTAACAGTTCGGCATTTTAAGACTTTCACAATATTTTTGTATTAAACATTATGATTAAATGTTAGTTATGTATCGAGATTGTCGCTTCTGTTACAACCATTTCTTTTACGGTGAGTAAAAAAAAAGCCATGACCAACAATTTGAGGTTTCATGCCCACTCTTCTTACAGCTTCCACACACTACTTTATCTCCTCAACCTCTACCACGACCTGCACCAACATGGACAAAAAAGCCAAGCACATTAGCGGGTTTTTGCATCTTGGGTTCAATAAATGTCGTTTTGGCAATGCGAAGTTGTTCTTCTTGGACAACTAACTGATATGCACGATCAAGAGTATGTAAAGATCTTGTTAAAGTATACTCATTGACAATATATCTTACAATGCAAAGAATATATATATCCATAATCTCTTGCTTTAGGAAACAATAAAACAAGAAAAATATTCTAGCTAAATATGCTAAATACAACTCAACACCTCCTACCAAACTTAGTTCCCATCCCCATTCTTTCTAACTTTTGGAATTTATGAAAAAAGCAAAAAATAAAATTAATCTCAATTTCTCTCCACCATTGACATCAATTGAAGAAGTAGCTGGCCTATTTCAGTTGTTCAGTGTAAAAGGAATAAGGATATATGTATGTTATAGTAGTCCTTGCATCATTCTTGGTGATGTTTGTAAATGTATAACAAACAATAATGGAAGACAAGGTACACTTGTTAGAAACCAAAATATGTTGGATAATTTTAGAGTATAAAAGATAGGAAAATTTGCTCAAAATAATCTCAACTATCACCTGTTGGCCAAAAATAATCCCAACTATCAATTATTTTTTAATAATCCCAAATATTCTCATAATTTGTTAAAAACGTACTCACCCCTTGTTACCGACTAGAACAAGTAAGTTTTCCACTCTTTTTTCTTTTTTCTTTTTTACTTAACTGTTCAAAATAAACCATTCCCCTTCATTTATTAATCAAAAAAGAAAGAAAAAAGTGAAAAAGTTACCTGTTGCAGCCGGTTAAAAGGGAGGTGGGTATGTTTTCAACAAATAATGAGAATAGTTGGGATTATTAAAAAATAATTGATAGTTGGAATTATTTTTGGCCAACGGGTGATAGTTCGGATTATTTTGAGCAAATTTTCCTAAAAGATATAAAAGTCTTAAGTGTCATACATCATATCATATCATACATCATACATTACTATAAAAATGTTGGAAAATTCCAAGTGTCATCCTTTAAGGAGGCATGACAAATGGAAAAAATATCTTTGAATGAGAAATGACTAAATGACATATTGATTAATTTTCATTTAGTGATAGTATGACTAAAAATAATAAATAAATAAATTGAAACATATAACAACACTTAACTTTTGTAATAGTAAAATTTTTGACTTAACTACACTTATAATATTGACTAACCTAATATCAATAAGTAGATGATTAAAATTATGATTTTGATATTTAAATTATTAATTTGCTTTAATAAAACTAACTTAATTGTGTGCTACGCGTGTGGTTAACTAAAAAAATAGTGAATAGTCATATAGTTAAAGATCATTTTACATACCTCCAAGAAGGTATATAGTGAGGCTTTAGGTTTAACCTAATAGTCCTTATAGTGGATTTGCCTATATAAAGTATGGGCTCATATTTATGTACGAACAGTAGCAAAATTTTTAAGACTTCTTGGAAAATTAATAATAGAGATGTTTGCGAGGCACTGCATGTCTGCATGGATGTTTTAGAACGTATAAGCTTTGAACTCTTTATTGTCATTTTCAAGAGCATTTATTGAATTAATTGGCAAACATAATTCGAAATCGAAATTTCTTCCACCTTTACATCCAGGGTAAGCAAACAGTACAACTACAAATTTATTTCCGATTCCAGTATAAAAACTACTACTATCCATTAAAATCATCATGTATGCATTGAATAGGAGTACTTGCATTGTGAAATGTTTTAATACTGTTATCGATATTTTTATTGACCATTCATTTGTTGTTTGAAATTCATCCATAGAATGATAGAATAATACCATTTTATTAAACTTAGTTCTAAAATTGTGAAAGCAGAACCATATTAGGTAATATTCGATCAGTTTGACGTCAAAATTAATTACTTATATGTCTAAATTGAAATTTTTATTTTAATTAATATGTTTAAATTTTACTTTACGTTGAAATTGATAGTGCAAATTTTAATTACCGCAAGCGCACGGTTGACGTGTAGTCGCGAGTCGAACACAAGGAAGCGAGTTAACCAATTTGTTTGCTTCATGACTACAAGACACAAATCGACAAGTGGTCGAGAAACTAACACTACAATGCGAATAAAACTAAAGCTAACACATTGATTAATGTGAAGATAATAATAATATGACAAATTCAAGGGTGTCGGGCATCACCTAATTTTAATATGGGAGATTGGGAGTCAATTAATCTCATAATTGTATGAAATTGAGCCATTGACATAATAAAATGTGATCTATTTAATCTCAAGCTTCCACTCTATTGATTAATATCGGGTTAAGACCTTACTAGTGTTAATCCTTAAACTTTCGTTTTATTGGCTAAACTAGTAGGAATTGAACTTAAATATATTTCAATCCTAAATTAATCTTAATCTCAAACTTTCGTTTTATTGAAAAGGTTAATAAAGATGTTTAAACTGAGATTCATTAGGCATAGATTTTATTATAGACCCAAATTCACACAATTAATCGAAAAAATATCATCCCATGCTTTGAATTAGGGTTTATATTTTAACCATAGAGAAGAAAACTACTCACTAGACATGATGATAAATATGCAATTCATGATGAATGAAGACCTAAATGGAATACTAAACATGAATCTGAGGATAATTTTAATGCACAAAAGTAAATGATAAATCAATAAATTAAGAAAATTTACTAATTGAGAAGAACATAGAATAAAACAAGGAAATTCAAAATGTAACAACAACAAAATTCAACAACAAAGAGCTCTTAATAATGGAAGAACAACAAAATTCAAACTGAAATAAAAACTAAACTGTTGTCTTTTGATAAAAATAACCGCCATTTTTTGTAGTGGCTCCAGAAATTAATCGTCAAACGCACGTGAAGATCACTTTTTAAACGAGGAAAAGCGTGTGATGTTGTTACACGCGCGAATTGATTCGACCAAAATTGACAATCTTATAATGAGACCGTCTCATTCAACTTTTTGTGATCGAGTTTTGTGTCCATATTATTTTTAAACATAATTGTTAGTCTATATTTAATATTAGGTCGAATTATATTCAATTACATCCTAAATGTGGAATTATAAAGTCTTTTTTGAATACAAACAATAATCCCAAAATATTAACTTGATTACTTGAGAGAAACGGACCTCAATTAGTACGGAATAAAGTTCGCTTACAGTAATTCAAAAAAAAAAAAAAAAAAAGTTCGCTTACAGTAATTCAAAAAAAAAAGTTCGCTTACAGAGAAGCATTGAGGGCCGAGGGGAGATGAAGAAGATGAGAGTGAGTTTGGAAGGAGAGAAAGTAATAATGGTGGAATACATGAAAGAACATGTCCTCAAGTACCATCAATGGATGCAAGACCCTTCCCTTCTCTCTGCAACTGCTTCGGAGCCCCTTACCCTTGATCAGGAGTACGACATGCAGCTCTCTTGGAATCAAGACCCTCTTAGTTTTGTTTCTTTCCCTTTCCTCTTTCTTTTTGAACTGAAATTTCCTTTTTGTATTGCTTGAGGGTGTTTATTTCACATACTATATGATGGGTTATGTTAATTTTGTCTGCTTTTTTGAGTTTATCCTATTTGAATTATGATTCTTCTGCTTTTATGTGATTGTTAATGTTTTGAACTTCTGATGGTTAGAAGTTTTTGTTGGGGTAACTCAAAGTAGGTTTTTCTGCAAAACAAGGATAATAATTTGGTGAGAAAAACTAGGGAAAATCTTAGACCATTTCTTTTAATTTTGGAACGCAATAAGTTGTAACGTTTTGGAAACAACTGTCTGCACAACACTACTTAAACAATTACTTTACCAAACAATAACACATTTAAAGGTAGAGTCTTAGTCGAATTCAACTACTTACAATTATTTAAACTGCTATGCCGAACACACCTATCTCGAACTACTTGCTTTCGCAAATAATTTAAGTTAAAAGCTATGTGTTTGTGATATATTAGCATGGTTAGGTTTTTGATGAGGTAAGACTATGTTTTATTTCAATACGGTTATGTGTCTTTGCCATAGAGTAATAAAATCTCTAATGTAGTACCTTGTTTGTTAAAAGTCTGTGAAAGGATTAAATGAGCAATGCTCAAATTATCGATTGCAAGGGAGGTTGTGATTTCCTGGTTTTTGGAGGAAGCATTTTTAAAGGAAATGTTGGACTTTCTATAGATATATATATTGTTCTGATGGTTTCATATATTTTTTTCTTTTAGAGCGATAACGATTACAAAGCTCCATGTTAATGCATTAAATCTTCTTCGATGAAGCTAATCTATATTCAAGTTTCTGTAGAGTGCTGTTTGTTCTAATTCCAAGTTAATAGTGCATATAAAGCAGACTTTAGTTTAGCGATACACGGTTTTCTTTATCTGGGAATGAGGGGAAGGGGGCTGTGTTGATGATTTGTGACATCCAACTGGTAGAGATTGATGACAAAGAAAAGCCTATGTGGGATGAAGATGATGTGTGCTTTGTTAGAAGGAAGAGCATGGGCTGGGTGTGCTTTTTTAGAGTTTGGGATATAGTTTTGTGGGAAGTGGACTTGAGGGAAGGAGAAGTGCTCTCAAGTATGGGATAATGGGAGTGGGAAATGCCATTTGCACAATGACATAAAACTTATAGAAGAGTTCCATTTCTGAGGCATTTGAGGTTACAAATTTAAAATTAGGGAACCTCTAGTATAATAGTGCAAAATATATTATGAAAACTTGAAGAATTTTAGTGCATACTTCTAATTTGATTATAGCAGGAAGTGTTCTTCTTCATGATATGACAAGTTTAAATAGCATTTCATTACCCAATACAATTAAGTTACTCCCACCTATGCACTTGGGGGTTGAGTGTACGCAACTTTATTCTTGTTAGTGATTAGATAGAAGTTTTACCTGATTAATTCTTGTAGCAAACATCATTTGGAGCTTCACATAATTAAAAGTGCACATGATTTAAAAGCCATTTTGTTATAGTCAATTAAAGCCTAAAACCTAAGAATTATCAACTTTTAGCCTATCAAAATAAAGGACCAAATATAGCAAGTTTAAACTCTATAAGTTGGCTCCCACCAATGTTGGTTTGGGGATATTGGATGTATGCAACCTTGCTCTTGTCAATGATAACAAAGTCACAAAGAGGTTGTTTCTGAAACATCATCCACACCTCATTGTGCCTCACGCCTTTTACGACTAACTTTACTACATGAAAGCAAATTGATGCAAACACTTTGTTTCTGCATAGCAATGTGGCACATGCAAAGTTTACTTAGGCTCTTTGTTATTAAGTACTCATGTTCAAAGTCTAGTTCATTACTTAAGGAGTTTAATCTCTTCCAAAGTTGTTTAGCTAAACTAGTTTATATAGATTATATGTATGGATATACCTACACAATTGAATTTTGATTTTCTAGAGTGGATTTTCATTGTATAAGATTATTACCGAGTCGAACTACTTTGCAAAATTGCAATTTACATGTTGCTGAACGTCATTGTTTTAGTCAAGTGTTCTCAAGAAATTTTATTTAGTACATGTATGCAACTAGTTAAGTAATTGTAGGAGGACTGCTACTAAGATCATAAAATCAATATCCCTAGTAGTTAGTGTATACAATGCTTAAAGGGTATATGATGTGGATTTTTGTTAGATTTGTACATAATAATCTAGAAGAAAGTGAAGCTCCATGAAACATAGAGGAGGATGATGGGCGGTAGGACTCAATACAACTTGGTCATTTTCAATGATCATGAATGAAAATATCAACTGATATATTGGTTCATACAACTAACCTCAATTTTTTGGAATTAAGACCCTAGAATTCTTGTTGTAAGAAGGAAAAAAGAAAAGAGGATAATTGTTGATCAACATTAGGTTTTGGCACACCATTGTAAGATTGGGGCTTAGTAGAAAGTGGTGTATGTAGCATTAGAGACAAAATATTTGTGGAGCTAAATAGAATTTTTATTTCTGTGTGATCCTCCATGTGTGGTTTGGCTTCTGATTTGAGGCACAAAGGTAGGTGGCCTCTTTCCGTTTAGGATGGTTCTAAATTTGTGTTATTTGTTGGGTGTATTTCAGAGTGCACTTTCATTATTTTGGATAAGCAAATGATCGTGGGAGAATTTCTACACGGTCAGCCCCATACCGAAGGTAGTTTTTGTCTTTTTGTGACTTTTGCTATAGAGTTTTGTGCTGTTGAATACTGTCTTTTTTAATCTAGATACTACTTCCTTTTTCGAGTTCTAACGATGTTTTTTCCCTATTTTCAGCTATGGTAGGCGATGTAAATATATATATGAATGATCCCGAGGATCCTCTTTTAGCAGAGATTGAGATTATGATAGCTGAGCCCAAAAGGTATGTCTTTATTAGTTATTACACATGTATATACAGTAATGTGAAAGTGTTTTGATCTTTTTTGTAGAAATTGTTTTAATCTTACTCCTCCTTGTACCCTATGAAAAGTCAAATGATAGTTAAACGTAATGTATCATGTGTGCTTGTGTATTTACAAGGACTAAGTTTTATGGTGTAGTTCCCTAAAAAGATGGGGTCTTCTTGAGTGTTAATTCTTGTGTATGTGTATTTAGGGACTATTTTTGTTGTATTCTTGATCAGTAGAGTACGAATGTTAAAATTCTAGTTTATTTGTCTTCTCCTTCACTGGGCCTGTATATGTTTAAATTTGCTTTGAAAACGCTGCACTTGCATAATCATTATGGTTCTAGATTTTGTTACTTTGGTTCAGGTGAGGTTATGTGTGTGAGTATCACATTAAGATAATTTATGGAAAAGTTTCATGTATTTAATCGTAAAGTGAAGTGTTTAGTGTTCATATAAGTGTTGAACTTAAGTATCATAGGTTCTAGAAACTTATGCTGCTAGAGCTCATATCGTTTTTTAATGGTTTGTAAGTGCTCCAAAGGGTAAGTCTTTCCTTTACTGATTTTTCTGGGTAATTTTGTTAAGAAGAAGGATTAGACAACCTCTTGCATTCCCTTTTTTCAAGTGTACAATGTGGAGACTTGGAGTGTGGTTTCAGAAAGCTATTACGTCCAAGTTCTTCTTAGTAGATCATCAATGAGAAGCAATTAATGCTATCTAATGAAATATTTATCTTTATTTATTGATAATAAGTGTTTTCAATAAGTATAATTTATGATCAAACTTCAATGTTTTTCATATGTTCATAATTTATGTTCGGATTGTTTTTCGTTTACTATCATTTGGCAGCGGATTATGCTGCCACTTAAATGTAGTTCATGAGAAATGCAATGACTTACAACTTTCAATGGCCTGATGCACAAAACTGTGTTGATGTTGAACTGACAATGATTTTTTAGGTGTGCTTTTGAAATTTAATTTTAAGGATTTCATCCTATAGTTGGAGTAAGCATAAGCAGAACTATATTAATGTAATGACTGCTGAAGCTATGAAAGATATATGAAGTCCACCTTTCATTAGCATATTAGGCCAACTCTAAAGCAGGAGAAAATGAAGTGAAATGTGAAAGTTCTAGTCATCTAGTGCTAATACTTCTACTTTGTTTGAGGCAAACTCATTCAAAACTTTCTCCCGTGGTTTTTAGAATCCAGCAAATATAATGTTGGGTTGCAATTCTGGATATATCCTTTTATCATTGTGCAATGACTTGATATTTAGTGTATTTGATTTACGAAAGGGCAAATTAGGTAATTGTTTGGTTAAAGAGACTTGGGGTATAAGTTAGTAGTTTTATTATAAATAGAGGTAATTAGAGAGTCATAATAATCATGAAAATTGTTAAGCATTTAGTGGGGGAGTTTATACTCATTTGAAGATATTTCCAGCTTCTCGAATTGCTTGATCTATCTTTCTTATTTCACTTTTAGGGTTAGTAATCTTTCTTTGTTCATCCATTTTGTGATATAATTTCACTTTTGTCCTTTTATTATTTTATTTCTATTGTACTGTTTTTATCCAATTGGTCAGTTCATACTTCATAGCAAACATGGTATTAGAGCACATTGTGTGTAGATGGTTAATTACTTCAGGCGGCCAGTATTGCAATGTACTGATATTGTAGATACTGGGTTTACGAAAGGGTAAAATTATTGTCATGTAGGGAAAACCTAGGGAATAAGTTAGTATTAAGAGGGGGATTTATTATAAATAAGAGGAATTAGGGTGTCATTAGGAATATGAAATTTGTTAACATTTGGTGGATGAGTTAATTCTCATTTTAGGAGATCTCAAGTTTCTCGAAGTGCTTGATTTATCTTTTTTGTAATCTTCCTTCAATCATTCTTTTATACTCATTTTCAGTTTTACTGTATTTCTCAATTAATCATTTCATAGCACATTGTGTGTAGATGGTTAATTACTTTGGTTGATTTAAGACTTCATTTGCCACCTGCCTACGTCTTCACAATGTTGTTATTCCTAATGAATTTATGTGTCTTGGTGGTTCTTGTTGGTTGTGTATGAAGGTGCTTCCTTTTGGTTGGATACTGATAATATGCAATCGATATTAATGAAATATCCTTTTATAATGCTGTCTGTTTTTTGTCTAGCACCAATTGTTTTGGGATGAAACTGTGTACTCGTAGTTCATAGTGGTTTAGAACATAGTGCAAAAATAAGGCCGCGTCGCTATATCATAATTAGGCAGTGTATTGACTATTGAGTATTCAGATGTGAGACTCTTAGATTCATTAGTGTAGTGATTGCCTTTGGAGTCTGAAGAATTACTTAAGTTTACTGTCCAATGACTTGATTAACTTATACACTTCCACAAGAACTCTAAACCCATTTGATTAATGACCCCACCCACTATATGAGATTAAACGAGCAACTTCTTGAAATTAATATGTTCTTGAATGCGCTTGCACAGCTGTATAATATAGTACAGTTCCACATATTTTACCTAGAAGAGATGTTATTTGTTACTACATAACATGTGCTTGCTACTTATTTTCTCAGCTTGGAATTGAATGACATGGTAGAAAGTTGTTGGTAAGAATAAATGTCAATGCATCTAAAAAAATGTAGATGAGAAATCGGGAACCCGTGTGCTAGTTGGAATCAGAGATTGAAAAACAAGTCACTGACCGTCGAAAGGTTTTAGTTAAATTTAATTCTTCCTTTATGGAAGTTATAGTGGACTGGAGTTGCATACAATTGCATAAAAGATCTTAAAGGAAAGTGAAGGCAAATTGTATTGGACAGATACAAGGTTGAAAGCAAGTTTTCCTGCTTTCAAAGAAAAAAAAAATCTAGAATGGAGGAATATTCTTTTTTTTTTCATGGGGGCTGGAGGAAGATTCTTGTGTGACTTTACATGAAAATCATTGAATGACTAGAAGTTTGAATAATCTAATATTCTTACCAAACAAAATATATATCCACTATCTAAAAGATTCCATTTTTCTTTATTTCCGTGAACATTCCTTGTGGGAACTTCATTAAGGAACGAAGGGAGTATTATTTAGCAGAGTAAAACTGATTTTCTCTGTTTAAACTGACTTTTAAACATATTTTTACTGATTATTATTTTCTATGTTGAAGAGCAGAACTGAGTATATATACTTTCTTGACATCTTAATACTTGCACCACTTCTCTCAAAAAGCTCTCACTTCAAGGGTTAAAGTGGTGCAAGTAATAAGATCTGGAGGAAATAATAAACATTAGATCATTTATAGATATTCATATCCCTGTTCCCGGCCTAATTCCTCCCCAACTCAAGTAATTTTCTTCTGGAATATATCTTGGTTCAAAAATTTGAAGAGCATCTTTATAACTAGAGAGATTTGGGGTTCCGTTATTAGGTATTGATTATAGTAATTTAGATTATTAGAATATAAGTCATAAGATACTTCTCCAAGGAAACATTGCAGCTGAATGTTAGATTGTGCTTATTCAGGATCGTTATAAGAAGCAACATCATTCTATTCACCCAAGCTATTGAGTGGCTCGGCCTAGGTGGGGTGTGGTGGGGGTTCAAATGTATCTTACCTTTGTAAGTTGTTATAACAAGAGGTTGTTTCTTGTTGACCCTTGCTTGCAACCATCATCTACGACTTCACATGGATAATATGTGTACATGATTGATCCAACAATGTTACAATGAGATAGAATAAAAAAGGTAAATGTTCATTTTTATACTTATATCTGGGAATTTATTTTAGAATGTATTTCTTCAGTGAACTTCATGTAACTGGGAATGAAAAGTAATTCACATTTCTGTCACCGTTCTGTTTGGTCCCGTGGATGATTATTTGCTAAGTGCTTAGATACGTTTCACCCAAGTTTGATCACCTTTGTGATCTACCTTGACTTAGTTAACTGTTGACCATCATTACCTTTTCTACCGTAGCTCATCATCATTTTAGTTTCACTTGTAATGCTGAAAGAGAACTAGTTGACCAATACCATAAACTGGCTTTCATATTCACCAAGTTGTCAACTTGCCATCATACTCCTTATGGAAACATGATGACAAAAGGATGGAACCAAAAATCACCATCGTTCATTATTGAGCATCAACACCTTTCTGTCATCTGAGGATGAGTAGACTGAGCAATGATTAGTTAATTATCTGCTAAAATTTTTTGTTAATGGTTAGATGTGATCTGGCACATAATAAGGGAGTTAATGTAAGCTGAGGATGAAACCATTCAGTGTTTCTGATTGCGGCAAAGTCAATGTTGGTAATTTTCTTGATAAGTAAATAACCTTGTAGGCTGTTGCTAGGAAATATGTATGAAGTTAAAGTTTGTATCTTGAAGCTGCCGTTAGTCTGAGCATCATGAAATAAAGAGATGGAGAAGGAAAGAGGCCGGTGCACATTAACACAAGATAACGGAAATCTTAGGTGCTACGTCATATGGGCAGTGGGTATAACAAGCAAATATGCAAAGAAACCTCACAATGTATTGGGTTAAAATAGTTTCATTTTCATTGTCCACCTTATCCAACTCCCTTTTCTTCACTTGTCTGTATCCAAAATCTAGGATTAAAGTGGAACCTGTTACGTTGGCTATCTTGTGCGAGTACTTTTTTTATTTTTTTTATGGATTATGAGACCAGAATCTTATCTCTAGGTTTTTGAGCCTCCCTGAGTTCATCAGAATATCAGTTTACTTGATATGGTACTTGTGCAAGTCCCATGTCTGTTCCTAATTGTGCCAAGCGCAGCTCTTTGAATTTGGATTATGTGGATTATCATCAAATCATGTACACATATTTATGTAAAATTAAAGTTGATATCTCCAATCAAGAATCAATTGGAAACAACCTTTTTGTCAAAAGGGTAAGGTTGTGTACGTTTGACCTCCATGCACTTGCATAAGCAGGATATTTTAGTTTTCGACTTCTTAATAGAATCTATGTACTCTAGTACAGACAACTATGCTACCTTTTATAAAAACTGAAAATCTTGCCCTCTCACAAAATATGTTTGTGGATCGATTTTCGTTGAGGGCTTTGTTTTCTAGATGGTACTTTGATATGACTGCCACTAGACTTTGTGAATATATTGCAGAAAGAAAGGATTATTGAGACATGAGAACCCTGACAACCTAAAACCTTCCAGTTTTCACTGCAATAAGATGAATATCTTAAGGAAATATATTTGCTATCTGCTTTCTGGCTTGGATATGCATAATGTAATCTAATATGGAGGTATCGGATTTTATTGCAAAACAGCTCTTCTTATTTTCTGAGTCATGCTGTGGTTCCCATTATCACTTACTACTGCGAGTTTCTTAAAAAACACTGAAGTTAAGAGCCTGAAACTAATCAATATTTTGGTATGCAATCTATTTCATGGTATTATAGTCGAGGCAAAGGACTAGGAAAGGAAGCAGTCATGATGATGATGGCCTTTTCTGTTGAAAATCTTGGGATCCATACATTCCGTGCCAAAATCGGAGAATCAAATCAAGCATCTCTTGATCTTTTTCACAAATTGGTAGTCTCCTATTCTCACTTTCATCTACATTCAGTTTTACTCTTCATGATACATTTTTCTTTTTCTGATAAAAATCATTTTATGCTTGTGCCACGTCCTATTGGTTGATCATCTCATTTGTTACAACAGGGTTTTCAGGATTCCTCATTCAGTGCAATTTTTAAGGAGGTGAGCATCTTTGATTTTTTTTCTTTTCTTTTGAGCAGGACTATGTGAATTTCCTCGTTATTACAAGCCATGGTATTTAGGGCTTCATTGTATCTGCTCAGCTTTAATGCATGCTCCTGATGATCCTTTCCTAAATTATCTTTGTTGTAATTGTTCAGGGTTGTCTAGATTGAGGATAGACCAGCGTCTGTTGATCTTATTATACCGTATTATAATTTAAAAATCAAAAGTAATTCTTATCAAGTAATTGGAGGAAGGGAAGAATAAATGACATCTAAAATGATTGGTGGACAATATAATGATGAGAATGCAACGAGCTCTTCATTGTACCAAAGATAATACTACCTTTTCCCCATAGATCAGATACGTGTGTACCGTATTACCCCATGAACTATAATCGGATGATTGAATCATCGTAAATTTCGATGACACTAACAACTCTTATTATGCTACTATTAACGATTATCTTCATCATCGCTTTCTCCCAAATAAGTAAATGTGATGGTCCCTCTGTCCCAAATTGTGCAGATATCTAGAAATAATCACAGATCCCGAGGGCTTTAATTGTTTTTAGCCATACCAGTTTCACTAAATTTTGCCAATTAGCATCCAATCTGTCAATAGTTGTTTTACATCAGGTTGCTCAATGCCTTCACAACTCTTACTTTTTTCATTGTGACATTTCAGTGGACGTTGGAGTTGCCCGTCACGAAGTCCAAGAGGGAAGAGCTGCAGTGTTGTGTTGGTAATATGGTTACTCATTCGTAGCCTTCGTTGCTTTATTGGCAATCTGTCTTCTGGGATTTGTTTGCTAATATTACTCCTTACGTTTCAAAAAAGAATTAAAATTTTAATTACAATATGAGATGGATAGTGTTTCTTTTCAATAACAAAAGCTAACCATTTTCATATCAGCGCAAACTTTCTAACATTAACACTACGAAGTGTTTTGGCTATTTTTTAATTCTTCAAACATCCTGTAAAGACTGTTTAAAGTGAATTTATCTGATTGTGAAGTTGAAATGGCCGAAAGGCGAAAAGAAAAGCAGGATAAATAAGGAAATATGTGCTTCCTCGAATCTTTTATTTGTCATATTATTATTGTTTTTAATTGTTATGGTTAATCTATTTCTATTGCTATGTATGAAATACAAGAACTACTGGAACTAGTACATGCACTATGATTTGGTTATGTAATGACGGAAAAATATGGATTATTGTATATGGGTTTCTGCGTCGAGTATTGGCCTACGATGACAGGAAATCCAGAGATTTAAATGATCTAATATATGAACCAAAATATGGGTGAGACTGAGGAACATCATTTAGCACTGAATTTCCAGCTTGCCAGACGATGTTAAAAGTTGTTCCGTTAAGCGGGCCAAGAACAGCGGAGATGATCATCTCATCATTTACGTAGTTTGCTGAAATCTGTGAGACTGGGAAACTGAGAGGTTCTGGTTTCATTTCAGGGTCGTAACTCGTTATTTGAGTTGTGTATGCTTTCATGTTTCCATTACTATCTTGGAAGGCAACCAGTGCTTGTGTTCCCACCATACCACTTCCTACCGGGTTGATCCCCCACGCAATCCATCCTTGAGATTTCTGGATTGCTCTGTAAGCAATGTGAACTAGTTTTGAAGAGGAATTATAATTCCAATGGAGGTGAGCTCGTAGAACCGGTAGGTCAGTGCACGACTTAAAAATAGCCTTGTCAGAAAATTTGTAGTTTCGACACGTTTGAGCCGAGGATACGAGGACTAGTGAAACAATGGTGCAGAATATGAAGATGGTTCTTGTAATGGCCATGTCTATATTTAGTGTAGAGGTATCTTTGTTGTTTAGATTTTCATACGAACATTCTGGAATGAGCGGTTTGAAATGATTTTGTGACGGAAAAGGTTTCGAAAGTGCTGAAAATTTTGAAGAATTCCTTGGATAATTCAAATGGTAAGTTGGTTTCCTCCTAAATAAGGAGGAAAAATATGATCGGTTAGAATGGGGAGTAGTTGGTTGCTTCAAAATGAATGTTCCATAATTTAAGCACTCTTCAAGAAGAAGAAGGTGAAAGCTCATGCTCTTGGGTGTGTCATTCAATGTTAATTTAATCTCTAGTGCATATATTCTATTGTCCCTTTTTAGTCTTCTACAATAATAATTCATTACTCTAATGCTATTAATAGATTTAACTTCAACAAATTATTGTGAGAGATTGTCTCTCTGAAAAACGCATTAGATATATGGGTTAAATAGCCTAATTAATACAAACTACTATAGAAACTCGTGCAATGCATAAATTAATTAGTATGAAATATATATAAAAATATAACTTCAAAGAATAATGATTTTTTTAAATATTGATTTTTTTTACTTATTTATCGAATATATCACTCTTTTATTGAATCAAAAATATATCAAATTTTAGATTAGTTGTATAGAAATTCTATAATAAATTAACTCTATAGTATACCTAATTTAACTCTAATTTTAAAAATAAAAAAATTTCTAAATTAGGTAAATATTTTCATGCCTCCTTAGGAGATGATGACACATGGAATTTTCCAACACTTTTATAGTATTGTATGATGTATGATGTATGATTAAAGAAAAATAAGAATGTAGGATTGTTATCTTAAGATCGTCTCTTTGAAAGACAATCTCTCATAAGATTAGTTGTTTAGCTTATGTGCACTACAAAAAAAATGCAACTTACCGATCAAAAAAGTACCGACTACCCGATATAGTCGGAAAATTCCGACTGATTTTCCGACTAACAGGTGTTAGTCGGAAATTCCGACTATATTGCTACTAAATTTGTTTTTGGTCACAAAAAAAAAATTTAAAAATACCATTAATTAATTTCCGACCAACTACCGACCAAAGTTTAGTCGGAAAATTTACCGACCACTTTCCGATTAAAATTTGGTCGGTAGTTGGTCGGTGATATTTTTCTCTTTTTTTGATTTTTTTGGTTGACCAAATATAGCTATAAGTTAAAAAGCTTTAAATGTAGAATATGAAAGTTGTTGTGGTGTAGTGGTTACTACTATGGTTTTGCAAACCAAAAGTCCCTAGTTCAATCCAAGCCAACAATATATTTTGTTGTTTTATTAAAATTTTGTCTTATACTAATAGTTTTGCATTATTAATTTATTTTTTGTTTTACTAGTTTATTTTGTCGGTACTCGAAAAGTTTAATTTGCATTATTAATATATCAATAATATACAACGACTAATAATAATAATAATACTAATAGAAATAATAATAATAATAACAACGATATACTAATACGACTAATAATAACTAATACGACTAAATAACTAATAAAGTACTAATAATACACTAATATGACTAATAATAACTAATACAGCTAAATAACTAATAAAGTACTAATAATCTACTAATACGAGTAGTAATATACTTATATAACTAATATTATACTAATAAAACACTAATATGTACGACTAATACGACTAAATAACTAATAAAGTAATAATAATGCACTAATATGACTAATAATAACTAATACGGCTAAATAACTAATAAAATACTAATAATCTACTAATACGAGTAGTAATATACTTATACAACTAATTAATATTATACTAATGAAACACTAATACGTACGACTAATAATGCATTAATACGACTAAATAACTAATAAAGTAATAATATAATGTACAAATACGAGTAATAATAAACTTATACGAGTCACAATAACTAATATGACTAATACTATATTAATTAGACTATTACTGTAATAATAATAATAATAATAAGTGGAAGGAGAGTGTTATTATGTTATAAATTCATTAACATAGCTTTGAGTAACAATAACTATCACTTGGTATACTGGTTGGAGCATTGACCTTATATCCATGAGGTTGTGGGTATGATCCTTCCTGGCGACATTGGTGTGTTCACGTGGGTGCTAGGTGGGGATCAGGTGGCTGCCACGTGGGTAAGACGTGGCACTATTGTTTCATTTTTTTTTTGCGACCAACTAGCTGGTCGCAAAATGGTCGGTAATTTGGTCGGAAAATTTTTTTTATTCATTTTGGGTTGAATTCTTAAATAGTGCTTGACGACTAAATTCCGACTATATGGATAGTCGGAAATTTCCGACCAAATGGGTATTCGGAAATTAGTCAGAAATTTCCGACTATTTTCCTACTAAAATGACTTACCGACCAATCTGAGCCGACTAACCCTGAAAAGTCGGAATTTAGTCGGTATAGCTCTATACCGACTAAACTCCGACTATTTCTGATAGTCGGAAACTTGCATTTTTTTTGTAGTGGTGGTAGTTGGGGGAGTTGAATGTTATTCTTGTGGGTCACTATAAAGAGGTTGTTTTCAAACATCTTGATATAAATATCATGAGAAAATTTATTTATATTTATATAAATAAAAAGTGTACATGATTTTTGTTTGAATTTAAAATGCACATAATTTATTAATTTATTTTAATATAACTCATTTTAATTCAAAATCAAATAACTACAATTTTTACTCCTATCTAAAACATATACAAATACTTATTTCCATCTTGTGATTACCCTTATGGTCTGTCTGGATTGGTTGAACTAAAAGATAGAAATTTTCACTTAAATATTATGGGTTATTATATTTAATTTAAATGCTTGAATTTAATGGAAAAATTAAATGGAGTAAATAATTCCCTTAAATTTGAGGATAAATAATCACACCACCCTTCCTCAGGTCAAATATTTGTGGGAATAAAAATCCATGTATATTTACAATCAATTGTAGTAGCTTCCTTATATGTACAACCACAGCTGCTGCCTTCCACTGCTGCCACCCACTACCGCCATATCCCACCATCCATGGTCGCCACCACTTACAACACTATCACCGCCACCCAACAAAAAATCAAGATCTATTACGCTATGTTTAAGAATCGTGATTTCATTTGGAAATTTAGAATTGGTTCAAATTTATTGATTGGCAAATCAAAAAATTTGAAATTTGGATTTGGATTAAATTGCACCATTGCTTTTAAATTAATCAAAGTTGAGAATTTGAGAATGACTATCCAAACCTTGTCATTCTCAAAATTTTCATCTATGATTTCATAATTGAAATTCATAATTTGAAATGAAATATTTGTTTCCAAACATAACATTAAAGAATTCAAATTAAAATTTTAAGATCCATAAAATCATAACTCATAAGCAACCCCATATATCTCAAATGAGCAAGAATGATAAGATTTTAATTCAAAATTATTAAAAAATCAAGATCTGAAATTTGTTCTATTTTCAAAATTAACTTAAGAAAAGTAAACATAATAAAAGAAGCTATTTAGGCTTTGGCAAACAAATTGCTTCCAGAATCCAGATGATGTGTAAATGTTAACTAACAAGTGGAACTTGTCGTTCTCAACTTCCAACCACGGTAGACTAGTCGTATATATGCCGTACAATATAGTCATTGTTCTTACCTGAGTCTTAAAAACGGGTCAGTAAAATAGGGGTATTATTAAATGTCGCTACCCTTTTCATTTTATCGCCATCCTATATATAATATATTTACTTAATTGCCCCTCATAATTTTAAAGCTGAAAAACTCTGCCATCTCTCTTAAAATCTCTAAAAAAACTCTTTGAACTAAAACAAACTAAATTTAGTAATCGAACAACAATGGCGAACCAAAACGAGCAAGAATCCGATTCGGTAAGTTAATTTAATCGTTTTGTGCGATTTTTCCTTTTTTTTTAATTTTTATTGTTTTGTTATTAATTAATTATTTATTATTTAATTTATTAAATGTATATTTATTTAATTTATTTAAAATATTTATTGTTTTGTGATTAATTAATTATTTAATTTATTTATAATAAATATTAAACATTTTTTAAGTTGATATTAATTAATATGTTATTGTTATATAATTTATTAAATAAATGTTAATATTATTAATTATATTGATGTTAATTATGTTTATGTTTAGATTATATTTATTTTGTTTTTATATTTGCAGGACTTTGAAAACTTAGGTGATAACGTAGATTACTCCGATAGATTTGTTACGGATAGAGAATTTGCATGTATAGATGAATTACATAGATGGGCTGATGAGATAGCAATACAAATTGGTTTTCAATTTACACGTGCTTCTTATAAACGTAAGGAAGGACGTACAAGACAAAGTTTGTACTTACGGTATCATAGATATGGTAAATTTAGGGGTGATTTGAATAACCTAGATAATGCTGTTAGATCTGGTTCTACTAGTAGTGCGTGTGGTTGCAAATTTATGATTATAGGAACTAGCCGTAATCCAAAAGAAAGACCTTGGACGATAAGAGTGTGTCCAGGGGAAAAAGGCAGACATAACCACCCGTTCTTTGTATATAGAGAAGGCCAAGTAAGAACAAATAGGCTGAATGCAGATATTAGGCAGCATATACGGAATCTCACAGCCACTGGCAAGCAACCAGCGTTTATAATGACGTTAATTAGGGAGAACTTTCCTGATTTTTATCCTAGCATGAGTCAGATCTACAACATAAGACAAGCATTAAGGAGGAAAGAGATGGATGGTAGGACTCCTCTTCAGCATTGTCTCTATTTGGCCACAGAAAAGAATTATGTTGTATGGACAGATTTGGATAGCGACGGGCAGCTGACCAGGCTATTAATTGCTATCCCCATATCTATCCAGATGATACGTACGTGGCCCTATGTTGTGTTGATAGACACAACGTACAAGACGAATAAGGCAAAGTGGCCCCTTTGCGAAATAATAGGAATGACGGGAAGTACTCGTAAATCCATGTCTGTAAGAGCGTCAGATAACCCGCAATAGTCCGGCAGCCAGCCCTCGACGCCATACCTAGTTGGCGATAAAGGTACGCCAGCGTAACAGCACCCCAAGCGATCTCACCCTCATCAGCGGTAACAGCAACAACATGGTGCGGTCTCATCCCAATTCTGGTCTTATCGACCACCAGTGTCGAACCCACTACAGCCATGTAGTAGGCAGTAGTCTGCGTCTCCAAAGACTAGAAACGGTGGCACAGCTCCAGTAATTCACTGATGTTTATGCTGCCGTTAACGAAGAACCCCTTTCTTCGCAGCTCACCCATCGGGTCCCTAAATAGACTGGCCATGCCCAACTTCCACTCGGCGTCAGGAGGATCAACAGGAAGAGCACCATCAATACTAAGTCCTAGAATGCGTTGCACATCGTGCAACATAATCGTCATCTCCCCCTAAGGCATGTGGAAGGTGTTGGTATCCGGCTGCCACCTCTCCACAAAGGCCGCTATAAGAGCACTATCGATGTGCTGGTGCATGACGTACGGCAGACGGCCCAGCTCAGTGGTTGGTAAAACCTGGTACAGCTCATCAGACATGTCCTGCAGTTTGATGATAGAGTCCACCGTCTTCTTCCTAAGCCGACACTCTATAATTGGAGGGTTACGCTCCAACCCCTCGAAAATAACCCGCGCTATGTGCCCTCCGTAGCCCGGGAATCGGACACATCGCCGGGCCCCGTCGGGGTGATTATCACCGTCCATATCGAAGACGTGGCGCCTCGCCTCCGGTGGAGCGCATCCTCAACCGCGCTTCGGCTGTCGAAGGTCAGTAGAGTTATGAGGTCTACGCTTAAACTGCCCGGCCAGCCCCCCTGATCGGATTCCAATCCACAGGCTCCCCAAGCAGACTCTTCCTCACCAACAAGCTCGTCGTACTCGATATCGCTCGTCCTCCGGCAAGCGTATCACTCGCGAGCTCGTCTGGCGTCAAGGTGAATACGAACTTGGTCTAGCGTACTCGAACGTTGGGCCTGACTTATTCTAGCCGCCTGTTCCATCTTAGCCCTCCTAGTCAACCGTAACCCAATAAACAATAAAAATAAAAAAAATAATAACAATAACAAATAATAATAATATTTATAAACAAATAATAACAATAACAAATAATAATAATATTTATATTAAATAAATAAATACAAAAAAAAAATAAAAAAAAGGAAAATCGCACAAAACGTGCGATTCTTCCATGGTTCCATTGCACAGTTCATGCGATTCTTGCCATTTTCTTTTTTTTTGAATTTTTTTTGAATTTTGAATCGAGATGAAGTTACGAATTACCTCGGTTTTGCGATAGCGATTCGAAGTCCAATCCTTAGGCCCGGTAAATTTTTGAGAGAATTTAGTGAGTTTTAGAGTGATAAAAGTGTTATTGAGTTCGATTCGAGTGTTTTATACTCGTTTTAAGTCCAAGGGCATTTTCGTCATTTTAATTATTTATTTTAAATTAGGGGTGGCGATAAAATGAAAAGGGTGGCGACAAATAAAAATCGGCTAAAATAGTGCTGTCAATATTTCTTCGATTTTTTTTCTCTTTTTTTTTAAAGACGAATTCTACATTTTACTCGGGAGTCTTAAAGGAGTGGCTAAGTTGATATTTTATGAAAAGTGAGAGAAATATATTAATAAAATTAAGAAAAAATTATATAGAATAATTTAACCTTTTTCATGATTAATCTACAATAATTTTACCTATTGGTTAACTATGAATAATCTCAATTTTAAGAGATATTTGCTTAGTGTAAGCTTGGGTAACCTGATAACCTGCTATAGTATGTAATTCACCAAAAAAGTAAATTGATAATTAATGTAAAATTATAGAAAAATTTTGAAAATTCACATTCTGAATAATGAAAAACACCAGAAAATTTTTTAAAAAAATTTCACATTTTTTTGGACATTTTATTTTAATTTATTTTTTTTAAAAAATAAACTTGTTACTCTAGAAAAAGCCCTCTAAAGTTGGGATTGTTCATGATTAATCAATAGTGAAATTATTGTGAGAAACTCATCAAAAGGTTGTGTTTCTACTAAGAAACGGTCGAATTTATAAAAAAGATTTTAGGTAGGGAGTACCTTCAAATTGAGGGAAGTGAGATAATCTGACCGTCACGAGTGGTATACCTGCAACCACAAAGAAGACTAAATCGGGGGCTGATGTCCCGGGAAGCTCTCCGATGCTTAAGTCAGACCGGCAATCATAGATGTAATAAGTGTAAGTTTTTGTATAAGAGTAGAATTGTGTACCTTCTTCATGTAGATAAATGAAGTATTTATAGAAATATTGTGGAGGTAGTTACCTCATTCATGGTAATTCATGATGATCATGCTTGTGTAGATGGGAGTAGCGGGTAGTTACTTTAGGAGTAATGGGTAGTTATTGGAAGAGGTAGTTTAGGCGTTGACTTATATATTGACTTTGACCTTTGACTAGGGGTATTTTCGACAATGCAAGTATATGAGATATTTGACCCGTAACATTGGCCCCACGCATATAGAGGAAGAGAGGACGACCAATTAGAGGAAACGATCTTGGTCTATATGCGGAAGGAATTTCTCGGATTTGTCAACACTTGGATGTCTCGAAATTCAGAATCTCGGAATCTGTGAAATCACATGTGAAGTCTCGGACAAGGATCAAGACCTGGTTTGATTTTGACCCCAACACTCTGTAGGGCCAATAGTAGGTCCGACTTATAGAAGTCTCGGACCTAAAGAGTATACATAGGTATACTTAGTCAGATTTGGCCCCAACGCTTTGTAGGGTCAAAGAGGGGGTCCGACTTATAGAAGTCTCGGACCTAAAGAGTATACATAGGTATACTTAGTCAGATTTGGCCCCAACGCTTTGTAGGGCCAATAGGAGGTCGGACTTAAAGAAGTCTCGGACCTTGAATCAAGACTTGGCTTGATTTTGCTTTCTTCACAATTTGGCTTTCTTCTTACTTGGTTGAAGCCCCATGAATAATAAATATTTGGCCTTTGGGCTATTTTTGATGATTTTGCCTTGGAGCCTAATATGATGATTCGGCTTTTCAGCCTTATATGATGATTAGGCGTTTGAGCCTGATATGATGATTCGACATTCGAGCCTGATATGATAATTCGGCATTTGAGCCTAATATGATGATATGGCCCAATAGGTCAATCACAGGACTTAGATAAGAGTCATACTAGATGAATCCTTCGACAACATTGATGAATATTGGATCGAGGTAAGTTGCATTTAATGAATATGGATAGGACATAGGTCCGCATAATATCGCCCAAAAAATTATTTTGGTAATTAATAAGTGATCGAGTTATCAAGCTACGTGATACTTGCTATGATTACTTTAACAAATAACGTCCAAAATCACTCGTTTTGGGGCTAGACAAGAGTCCGAGTTATCAAGCTAGGTGACACTCGCAAGGATCCCACTTTCAAACAAGGTGAAAGTTTGATAATTAAGATGACTTAAATAATAAAATGACTTTCAAACTAAGTGAAAGCTTATATGATTCCATAACATGACAAATAAAGTCAACGTTTCGAGACTTCAATAATAATAATGACTTTCATTCTAGGTGAAAGCTCAGATGATTCCATAATATGATAAATAACGCCCACGTTTGTTAAAGTTGGTTTGGAAATGTTCTACGGATCTAATGACCCTTTAAGAAGGTGCATCAAATCGAACTTCAATATTGGATGAATAAAAGCAATAAGATCGGATTTCTACATCCACGAATAATAACAATCTTTTGGAATAATTTGACCCAAAAATTCTCAATTTGACGAGTAATAAATATAATAACTCTCGTTAAATGTGTTGGCCCAAAAAACTTCAGCTTTCAATTTGTTTCAATAGTCATCACTCTCGGACCTAGTAAATGACATGTCATTTTGATGCTAGGTGAATTGTTCAAAAGAATTCATGAATATTCGGACATAGATCTGCAGCATAATTAAGAATTCAAATGGAAAACACAGCACCCCGGACATAGGTTTGTCTGTCAAGGGATCGAGTTATCAAGCTAGGTGATACTCGCAATGAATGCTAAAAACTGACCGACAATGGTCGAGTCATCTAACTCATAATATTAGCCCCATGCATAAAGGTGATAAAGAGTGAAGTTTAGCGAATGAAGTATCGACTTTATGCAGGAAAATAATCAAAATTGGTGGATCCATGCTATGTAGAAACCCTCATCCCCATGTTCTCCACTTTAGGACTAAGATGAGTTCGACTTTCAAGCTATATATTCCAGTTGGAAAATTATGTACAACACCCAGATATGAGCATGCTACCGTTGAGTATACTATTTTAGATACTTCAACCAAATTGTTGCTACATGCCTCGAAGAAACCTTTTATATTGACGACTTTATTTATCAATGAATTATATTTTTCTTCTAAGAAATTCCATTAGTTGACCAATAATTGAAGTGTCTTGATAGTAAAGTCGATTGAAGATAATGTCGAATCATGCCGACAATGTTGATGATAATACCGATTATAACTGTCTGAACACATTATATATCTGAATATGAAAAGCAATAAGCTTGAGCCCCATTACCGGCTTGCTTCATTCCAACACCCAAAACACACCTTCCCACTAACCAAAGCACTTAGGATCTTTAAACCCGCTTTTAATAATGAGTTAAATAACTAAAATAGATAAACGACAATAACGTCTGGAAGCAGTTGCTTTGAATATAATGGGAAAATAAAAAAATTAAGAATGAAGTTGGTATGGTCTGTTGAAAATAAGGTTGACCTACCATATAAGACTCGGCCATTCATCGGTTGTCCTTCTTTTAGCGGTCAATTTGAGCCCTTGAGCATGATGATCATGATAATATTGGAAAATTGGGTTCAACCGATGATAAACTTAAATTTGATTCCTTCATTATTGTTTACCGTTTAGAATCGGGAGGAAATACTAGAAATTAGATCCAAATTCCAGACTAAATATAACGGTTACCAAATGAGATTTTACAAAGCACATCAAGCAACAAAGAAACAACACAGTTAGTAATAGAGATCCTTCGGCGGCGACACTCGAAAAAATCGATTTGATCAATTTGATGCTGAAGCAGCGCATCTACAATCAAGGATGTGGTATCTCCGACTTCTAATCGGGTCAAGAAACCATAATTTAAGATTGGAGCGATGGTGATAGCGAAAGAGAAGGCAATGGCATGCATGGAGCAACTTCAGAATGTAGAGTATTATTGGAGAGTGTGATTCCTTTTGGCTCCAACCATTCTATTTTGTGGCTTATTTTTTTATTTATTTTTTTTTTTATTTTTTAAATGATGAAAATAGATCATCAAATTGCTAGAAAGAGGGTGTTCTTCCATCAAAAATGTAGGGTGAAGGAAAGTTATTGCAGACATGAGATAGTGACTAATATCATTGCTGTCGGTTTTCCTTTTTTTTTTTTATCAAAAGTAGTATATAAATATAGGCATGTGTAATAATTTGTGAATGAATATCCACATGAATTTTGCCAGACATTGGAACGTAATTGAATAAGGTAAATTGATTGAGTTTTTTCATGTCGAAGGTAGATTATTTTCTTTTGTTTTGGGAGACATGACTTTTATGTTTGAATCCCCACAGACGGCGCCAAACTGTTTCTACTAAGAAACGGTCGAATTTATAAAAAAGATTTTAGGTAGGGAGTACCTTCAAATTGAGGGAAGTGAGATAATCTGACCGCCACGAGTGGTATACCTGCAACCACAAAGAAGACTAAATCGGGGGCTGATGTCCCGGGAAGCTCTCCGATGCTTAAGTCAGACCGGGAATCATAGATGTAATAAGTGTAAGTTTTTGTATAAGAGTAGAATTGTGTACCTTCTTCATGTAGATAAATGAAGTATTTATAGAAATATTGTGGAGGTAGTTACCTCATTCATGGTAATTCATGATGATCATGCTTGTGTAGATGGGAGTAGCGGGTAGTTACTTTAGGAGTAATGGGTAGTTATTGGAAGAGGTAGTTTAGGCGTTGACTTATATATTGACTTTGACCTTTGACTAGGGGTATTTTCGACAATGCAAGTATACGAGATATTTGACCCGTAACAGGTTGGATTATTATTGGTAATGTTTCCTAAAATTTGAATATAAATTTTACGTATGGATGCAACTTTAAAAAAGAATGAATTATAACAAAAATAATAAAAATGTGAGAAATTTCATATGACGAGCTAGATAAGTTTTGGTTGGTAACGGTGGTGGCTGCTTGGCGAGCACGGTGGTAATAGTTGGTGGTGAACTTAATCTCATTTTCATTTGCTGGCTTCTCTAATCAATTCATCATCGCCCAGTTCAATTGATGAATTTAATTCGAAATTTTAGTTTGATTTTTATGCGTTTTAAAAAATGATGAAGAAGAAGGAAAGAAAAAATTGGGGAAGAAAATGGGGGGAGGAGAGAGAGAAAACAATGGAAAGGTGGTGGTAGAAGGGAGGTAGAAAGGTTGTAAAGGGAGGTGATTAAGGGCATGGTCAAATGTAGATGGTTGAGTTATAGTCATAGGTACAAGGGAAATGTCAAAGGATATTTTGGAGATAATTTATTTGATTCGCGGAAGTCGTTGTATCGATGTCGACTTTAAAGGCTATAGTTTGCAAAAACTAAAATTTGAGACTGTAATTTTATATACGATTAAGTTTTAAGACTGTATACTGAAAATTATTCAATTTTATGTTTTATATTATATAGTATAAAACTGAGTTGTTGTTTTTACCGGTTCGAATACTAATAGGAACAAATAATGACAATCAACTCACTAAAACCTAGTCTTAACCTATTGTCAAAAATTAAAAGTTTATTACCATGAAGGCGTCCGATATTTAGTGGTGCACTATATATACCAAGTTGTAAAGGCTGCGAGGTCGTCGCTCAAAAGCAATGTATCACACTATCTATGTGTGGGGTCAATTTAAGCAAAGGCACCTTAAAATTAGGGGAGTTCATTAGCGGGTACCCGAAAAGTCGGATATCCGCTTAGTCGGGTATCTTTTTTAACGGCCCGTGTCCCGGCCCAATTAATGCGGGTACTCGGATTTCGGGTACCCGGGTAAATCGGGTCAGGACACCGGATACCCATTTATATGTTGATTTTTTTCTATAATTTTGTGGCATAATTTTTATGTCTTGCAGTATTACTGACATTAATAATTTGCGGCAGAATTTTTTTTAATACAGCAAAAAAAGCATTTTGTATTAGTATTTGGTTGGTATGTTAGTATGTTACTGTACATGTTAATGGCATTTTGTCTTAGCTTCTTGTCTATATTTCAATATTCTATTTATTCATTGTCTAGCTTAGGAGATATGACCCAGCAAGCAGTAAGTAGTATAATAAGTATAAAAGATGACTTGCAATAATATTTTTTTAGATATGTGATATATAATAAAATTAATATCAATTTATTTATAAAGATCACTTTTGTAAGAATTCCATAAAAAAAATCAATATTTACTTATATTATTACAGAACCACCAGAAGAAATGCAAATATACAAGTTACAACTAGGATTGATATTCTATTTAGTATTGACAGAAACAGTAACTAGGCAAGAAGCTAGCATTAATATTTTTAAAATAAATTTTTATTTAATATAACGGGTCAACGGGTACCCGGTTTAATGTATTTTGCGGCTGATGACCCGACCCGGTTAAGACGGATCGGGTACCCGACACGTATTGTTTTACATTTTTTTAAAAATTAACCCGCCATTTAGGATGCGGGTCATCGAGTCGACGGGTCGGGTCAAACGGGTCGGATTATTTTGAACACCCCTACTTAAAATTAAAATGTTAAAGGAAAATAGTTGGTAGGTACTGAGCAATGATTGAGATCTTTTACATGCATAGCTTAGACATGTGGAGTAAGTGTTGTATTAGGCAAGATTTCAGTTTTGTATTAGGCAAGATTCACATAACACAATTAGAGAGAAACTAAATAGGCAAATATTGCCTTTCTTTAATAGTTATTAATTACTCTCATTAAGTATTAATAAAGTTTAAATTATAAATTATTATAAGTAAGTGTTGTACTCTAGTGGTTTGGAGTATTTATGCTTACCAAAAGGTCATGGGTTCAAGACCTTAGAATTACTTTTATGAACTTTTTTTAAGGGGTTGCATATGCAACCCCAACACCCATACTAGGTCCGCCTATGCATGTAAGTAATGTTTCCGAAAATAAAACCTAAGTAATGAAAATATAATAAAAGAACAAATAATTATAAAAATTATTCTTTGACTTTTCATTTTTCAATATACAACTAGAAATTTAGGTACATATTATTACTTTAACAAGTGAAAAAATGCTAATTTAACTGAAAATCATTAGGTAACCTATGAAAACAATATTAAACTCCTTCATTACGTTTTTTTTTTGAAAGGTTCTTCATTACTTTTTTGAAGTACAAATATAGGTCAAAGTCAAAATTCTAAATGATGACATTATATTAAAAATTGTTACAAATTTGATTCAAACATTAAATATATTATTAAATTCCATTAGTTCATATATACTCCTTAGACCTTACTGTTCAATTAAGTCTGAATGGAAAGAGTAAGCTTATGTTTGCCAATTCCCGGTTCCCACCAAAGACCACCACGTTTTTTTACTTACTTTGTTTAAACTTTATTTTTGAAAAAATTACATCAAATAATTCAATTTATTTATGATTCCTACAATAATTCTACTAGAGGTGTTCAAGACAGACCCGATGACTCGAAATGTACCCGACCTTGTAACCGAATATGATTTGACCCAAGTTCAAAAAAGATTTAACAACTATGTAAAAGACAATATGACCACAAAACCCGGTTTCAAATCAACCCGAAATACCCATTCCGAAAGCAATCCGATGATCCGAATGAACAACTCTAAATCCCACATATCGATTAACCTTGAATAATCCCAACTTTGAGGGGTATTTTCTTAGAGTAAACCCGGTAATTGGATGACTTGTTATAACAATTTTTTTTAAAAAAAAGATAAATTATAATAAAATGTTGAAAAAATGTTTAAAAAAAGTTATGATTTTTTTATTATTTAGATTTTTTTATGTACTTTTTTTTGTAGATAATTGTAAAGTATTTTCAATTTACTTTTTTTCGTAAATTACCTATTATAGTAAGTAATCGAGTTACCCATTTTTATTCAAGACAAATACCCTTACACTATATTTGGATAACAAATTAGGAGAGAAAAGAAAGGAAGGGAAGGGGAAGGAAAGGAAGGGAAAGGAAAGGAAAGGAAAGGAAAGTGCATATTGTTTGTTTAGAAGGGAAGGGAAGGAAAGGAAAAAGGAAGGAAAGTGTTTTCCTTCCAAATCTTTCCTCTTTAAGTGAGATTATCTTCGTTCAAATTTTCCTTCCAAATCCCTTCCCTCCAAATTTGTTATCCAAACAAGGGATACCTCCTCCCTCCAAATTCCTCCCCTTCCTTTCCCTCCATTTCCTTCAATCCAAATACACCCTTAGGGGATGTTTGGCACAACGTAATGGAATTTGTGAGACTTTAAGATAAAACTTTTAAGATGGGACTTTGAAAATCTTAGGGAGTTGGAAGAAATAGAAAAAAATGAAAGTCTCACCAATTACTGCCCTTCTTCCAAGACTTGATTCTTAGGGACTTTCCTCATTTTTATACTCATTTTCTATTCCAATTCCCTTAAAACAAACAAGTACTTAGACTTTTTTTAAAACAAAGTTCCATTCCCTTCCCTCAAATCCCATGATCCAAACAAGGGGGTGTTTTAGTGTTTGACATGTTGGAATGAGAATTATGAGACTAAAGTTGAGACTTAGAATTAGACTTTAGGATGCGACTTTTAAAATAAATGTTTTCGTGTTCTTGTTTGGCTAGGATATAAATAGATAAGAAATTAGATAAAAATTGATTATATTTATAAAATTGTCCTCATACTACATTTTTATACTTTCATTTTTATAAATGTTCTAAGTCTCAACCCCAACTACCACACTCCTCCCGAGACTTTTGTGGACTTTCCTTCCCAAATCTCAAGTCATCGTTTGCCAAATTCTCAATTTTCTCTAACAAACAAGGAACTTTTTATTATCTTACTCCAAAATCTCAATCCCCACCTTCAATTTCCTCCTGCCAAAAACACTCCTAAAATTAAAGTTATTCATTATTAATCAATAAACCGATAAAATATTCTAGATAAATTTTTCTTTTATTTTTAAATTTATTCTTCTAGTTTGAAACGAGTATTAATGAGAAAGAATTGGTCAACTACTCCATCTCTTATTTGATTCTTACAAACTACTACAACTTAATCAAACACCTCTCACCAAACCCAAATACCCAGTCGAACCTTCCTACCTTTCCTTTTCCCTTTCCCTTTCCCTTTCCCCACAATCAAAAACTCTATATATATCCATCTTTTTCGTTTCCCCTTAATTGATCAATTACTTCTTCATCCTTTTGATCCCTTTAATATCCTTCCTCTTTAATCATTCTCTGAAAAACTTTAAATTCTTCATCATACTATTTCAATTAATTCGCAATAATGAGATCTGGAATTGGTTCATTCATTTTCACAATCTTAATCGGTGTATTATGTACAACAAGTTTGGCACAAACATGTAAAACATATTCGTTTAGAAATAATGCGAAATTTCAGAGTTGTACCGATCTTCCAGTACTGAATTCTTACTTGCACTGGACATATGATTCCGCCACAACCAAAGCAAATATTGCTTTTAGAGTGACTGGAACGACGTCGTCAAATTGGATCGCTTGGGCACTGAATCCAACAAGCTCAGGAATGAGTGGAGCACAGTCTTTGGTTGCTTTCCAGAACTCTTCTGGTATCCAAGTTTTTACCTCTTCTATTGCTTCTACTGCTATTTCTGGTCTCTCTCCTTCTCCACTCAGTTTCCAGGTTGGACTCTGCCTTTTTATTTTATTTTTATTTACGGATTCTATATTAATATCATATCATATATTTAATCTTTGATTCTTTTTCAAGATATAAATACAAGGATCAATGAAAGACACTTATCTTATGAGATCTTTTTTAAAATAGATTAATTTGTGAACTATAAAACAACATTAATGTTTATACTTTGCGAATTACAGTCATCAAAGTATCAAAATTTACAGGTTCAGGTTAAAATATTGAATTCGACTATTTTAGTTGTCGAAAAGTTAAGTGGTTGAAATTATGTGTTTTTTTTGCCTAAACTTGTAAACTTTTATTATACTTAAGTGACTGCAATTCGAAAAAAAATAAATCATAAGGGTATAATTCGCAAAAGTGTCAAATTTTAAGCATGTAATATGCAAATTAATTAAACTATTTCATACTTCCTCCTATTCAATTACATTGTCCACTTTCCTTATTTGGTAAAATACCCCCAACTATCCCAACTTATATTATTTAATAATACCCCACCTACCACCTTTTCACTTATTATATTCATTTAAAATACCCCACTACCACCTTTTCAATTATTATAATCACTTAAAATACCCCACTACCACCTTTTCAATTATTATAATCACTTAAAATACCCCACTATAATTTTTTCTTAAAATCCGATCCAAACCCAAAGTGGACAATCTAATTGAATAGGAGGGAGTAATATAGATACAAGTTTAAATTTGGAGCAATTTTGTGGAATTTTATTAATATACTTTAATATTTACTTCATCCTATTCACGGAAAATAAGACATTTGTATTTTATACCAAAAACAAGGAGTGACGGGGACCACTTAAAAATGAGCGGAAAACTATCTTTTTCCAATGAGAGTTTGATATTTACTTAATCGTTGTTGTAGTAAGAGAGTACTTTTTTTAAATCATTCATAATTAACAACATTAAGAGAAAAAGAATGACAAAAATAAAAATGATTCATTTTTAATGAATAATGTGTCATTCTTCATGAATAAGAGAGAGTACTTTTTTTAAATCATTCATAATTAACAACATTAAGAGTTAAATTAATAGATTAGAGTAAATAAAAAGTCAAATATTCACCGTATTTTGAAAGAAAGTACGTGTAGTTTTGCCCCGCAGACGCACCTAGAAAATGTACAATTTGAATAAAAAATAATTAGAAAATAGATAAATTGAATATTTATGATGATTTACCTACTTAAAGAAATGAGACTATGTGTTCGATGGATCATGGATGGAGTCTAAAATTGTTGTTTAATGTAGGTGTAAAAATTAGAATTTATCTTCTAAGTCAAACAAAGGCTTTTGAAAAGTTTAGATGATGTCAGCATTACTTAATCATGATGTTTCTTCTATATAAAGTGTATTTATTGGGTTATAAATCACCATCATTATGAGAGCAAATGGTAAAAACAAATATATGTACTCTTATACAAATATATCCTTTGAATTTTATTAGTTTCTATATAATGACATTTTGTGAGGAGAAATGTCACTATTTGTAGCAACTAATAAAAATCAGAAAAACTATATAATATAATACTAATACTAAACAAAAATTTAAACATTTACACTTTAGTAAAAACAAATATTGTTGTCTCAGGCCCGGCCCATACCAGGAG
Source organism: Amaranthus cruentus (assembly GCA_019425755.1). Classification (NCBI taxonomy): domain Eukaryota; kingdom Viridiplantae; phylum Streptophyta; class Magnoliopsida; order Caryophyllales; family Amaranthaceae; genus Amaranthus; species Amaranthus cruentus. Next base: position 20,001,509 of record CM033450.1, on the reverse strand, counting down.
CAGCCTGAGCAATGGCTCAGGGCCCCGGTTTTTTGGGGCCCAATTTCTAAAAATATTTTTTAAAAAAATTAATGTCATTATTGTCTTAGATTGAAGCGCTAGACTCCTTCAGTTCCCGTAAAAATGCATTTCAGCTTCTCAAAATCATTTACTTCCTCTTTTTCTTCAATTTCCCATAAAAAGGTCATTAAACTTCCAAAATTAAATTTATATCTTTTTTTTCCTTACTATTGAAATGAATTTCTGAACTACTACCCACCTTCTCATCTTCTCTAAAGTTTTATTTCTCCAAATTACAAAGAAGTGAAAAACTCAAGAAATAACCATTGAATGTGAAGTATTGAAGGTATTATTCATGTATCCTCTATGACATTATATATTATCTTACTTTTTTCTTGTTTGTAAAATTTCTATAGATGGGAAATTGATGGAGATTGGGCTTTTAAATGTTTGTAAAATTTCTAAAATGTTTGTAATGTGTGTAAAATGTAAAATTTATGTATGAATTGATTATAAAATGGGGAAACTTTTAATTTTAAATGCGAGCTTAAGAATTTGTTTGTCAAATGCGAAATTAGAGTGGAGTGGTGGGGGAGAATTACTGACTGGGTGGGTATTGTCGATCGCCCCCGGTGGGAATTTTCGATTGGGGCTTGGTGGTTATTATCACCAATTAGGAATTGTTGATTATTGGGAATTTTTGCTTGTTGGTTTATTATTTTTATAGTTTTGTTAAGAGTATTAAAAATAATATTATTGACAACTTCAAATAATATTTAATTGCAGGAGGCAAATTAAATTATTGTTAAAAATTTTGGAAATTTTGCTTCAAATTAGGTTGTATTGATCTTCTTCTGATTTTTGATTGATGAGTTTGCATAAATAATGTTCCAAGGAAGAGAAGTTTTAAGAAATAAGTATCTAAATTCAAAATTTAATTATGTTTTTATTAAATAATAATTTTGTTCACATGTTTGTTTTTAAAGGCTCATGTTTTATTAATCTCTCAGGGCCTCTAAAATTTCGGAGACGGCCCTGTGTTGTCTCATCTACATTTTGAGATGTATTTGAAAATTGCTTATCATTTTATACATTCTTTTTAATTTGAGCATCAATTTAAAAGCTCTAAAAATATATGTATCAATTAAAACATACTACTATTAATTTTTTAGTACACTACTCCTATTTAAATTGAATAAATAATATTAGTTTTTAATTCATTAATACACAGAAATAAATCATAAAAGAAAAACTGTGACATACCTATGTAATTGAAATTTGAGAGTGACTAGGCTTTGTATATATTATAAATTAGTGTAGAAACTTGTGCAATGCACGGTTTTTAGCATTGATATTTATAAATCTATGATATTCAAAAATAAAATCAGATATATTACGTAGTAGAATCACTCAAAAAGTTATATGTATAAATTTACTTTGTAATTTTGAAAATTGTCAATAAGATATTATACAAAATGAATGTCCATCTCAATATGTTTAGTGCGCTGATGATGAACTGGGTTACCCGATAAATAAACAGCACTAACATTATCACAATAAACAAGAGTAGCAGTAGTAATAGCACAACGAAGCTCAAGAAGTAAATTACTTAATCCAAAGATGTTTCAGAAACCACATTAGCAACACCACGATACTCGCCGACCGGATTTAGAACATGGTTGGCGCTAGCGACTCAAGAGACAAGATTATCACCCAAGAAAACACAATAACTGTAAGTAGAAGGCGAGTATCGGACAACGCCCCAATCAAAGATCGAGATAAGAAATAAGAGAAGAGATAGAGGATTTATACAATTGCAAACCATGAGAAAGTGTACCCTTGAGGTAACGAAGAATGCGATGAAGAGCAGCCATATGTTCAGCCCGAGGATCATGCATAAAGAGACATATTTGCTGAACGGCATAAGAAATATCAGGCCGAGTGAAGGTGAGATACGCAGCACCGACCAAACTACGATACGAGTGGGATCGAACAAGAAGAACCAAAGACGCGACGAGTTTCCGGTAGTAGAAACCGAGTAGAGACTGGTTGATATGAGACATGCCCGCTTCTCAAGAATCTCGAAGATATTTTGTTGAGAAAGAAATAAACCTAGAAGTACGAGTGACAAGAATACCCAAGAAATAACTCGGAGGACCTAAGTCCTTCAGGCAAATTCAACTCAACTTTGCCATAAGAGACGTCTGAGACGCATCGAGGAAGCGAAGAATAATATCATCAACATACGTAAGAAGATAAGCAATCTCTGACCCATGACAATAAATAAACAATGACTCGATCGATATGCTATTGCGAAAACCAATGGAAGTAACAAAATCGAAAACGTTGATACCAAGCTCGAGGAGCCCGCTTCAGCCATATAACGACTTGAAGAAGACAAACATGGTCGATACCGAGGATCACGAAAGCCCATGGCGATGCATATAAACATCTCATTTAAATTACCATGAAGAAATGCATTTTTAACATCCAACATGAATAGACCAAGACCGGAAATAGCAATACTCAAAACAATACAATAGTAGTAGGTTTGACAACCGGACTAAAAGTCTCATCACAATCAATGCCCGCACGTTGAGTCTTACCATCACCAACTAAACGCGCCTTATAGCGCTCAAAGGACCCATCCGACTTAGTTTTCAAGCGAAAAATCCACAAAGAACGAATAACATTAGCATGAGACGGTCTAGGTACGAGTTCCCAAGTATTATTTTCAATTAAAGCATCAAATTCCTCTTGCATGGCTTGCTTCCAATCCGGGTCACGTAATGCATCTATGGGATTTTTTGGAATGGGAGAAAAAGAGACAGATAAAGCATGTGAGGAATATTTAGGATTAGGTTTAAATATGCCATGTTGACTTCGGGTGATTATTTTATTGTGAGAGGGTGTAGAGAGGATGGAAGTGGAAGAAATAGGTTGGCTAATGGCTGGGCTGCGTGAGGCAGGCCCAGTGGAGGCATTAGGAGCCTCAAAGGGAATGGGAGAAGGGAGTTGGGCTTCGGTTTGTTCAGGCCCAGTAATAATAGAGGGAATGGAATTAGTGGAATAAGGAGTCTGATGTGAGGGAGGATGGTCTGGGCCAGGCCCAATGGAGGAGGAAGCTGGCGGCTGTTTTGGGGTAGGTTCAGTGGGCTTTTGGTTTGGGCTGAGGGAGTGTAAAATGGGCCAAAGGAGTGGATTTGCTGAATTAATGTCCAAAAAATCATACTCGTGAGGAGTAAGTTTGGATCGGTTTGCAAAGGGGAATGTGGACTCATCAAAAATAACATGTCGCGAAATAATGATTTTATTTGATGCGATGTCATAGCACTTATAACCGCGATGTGAGGAGGGATATCCCAAGGGATTTTAGATGAGGAAAATAAAGGAAAACATAAACACCCAAAAATCCTAAGATGATCATAGTGTAGGAGCTTTATGATAAAGTAAATGAGTGGGAGTAAGATGGCCAAGTAATTTGGATGGAAGAATATTGAGAAGATATGTGCGTATTTAAGGCGTGAGGCCAAAAATTTGGGGAAGAGAAGCATGACATAATAAAGTCCAATAATATTATTGATGGAACAATTTTCTTTCTGATTTTCCATTTTGGGAGGATGTTTGTGGACATGAAAACTAAGAATAATACCCGACTCGCAAAAATTGGTGAAAATTTTATTGTCAAATTCACCCCCGTGATCGCATTGGAAAGATTTTATATTTAGCTCAAATTGTGTGCGAACATAAGAATGGAAATTAACAAATATATCATATACTTGAGATTTGCGAAATAAAGGAAATGTCCACAAATAATTGGTGAAATTATCAAGAAACAACACATAATATTTGTACCCGGATGGACTTGCAGACAAGGAGATGTCCATAAATCACTATGTATTATTTCAAAAGGACGAGTACATAAAGATGTAGATTTATAGAAAGGGAGACTAACATGTTTGCCTAAAGGGCATGATTGACAAAAAAAAGATGGATTTTTATTACATTCAATAGACTTAGAAGAAGACAAAAAATCTAAGATAGTGTGTCCCGGATGACCCAAACGAGAATGCCAAGTACTAGAGGATAAAGCCGAAAAAGCATAGGAAGATGAAGAGGTAGGTCCATGTGTCAAGTGGAGAGGATAGAGATCGCCAGTGCTATTAGACCGCAGGATTATATTCTTTGTGTCCAATTCCTTCACTGAAAACCGGAAGGATCAAACTCAATGGAAACATTATTATCGAGTAAACTTTCTGGACGAAATAAGATTTTTAATGAGTGTGGGAGAATGGAGAACATTTTTAAGACTAAAGGTTGGGATGGGAAGGGATAGATACATGACCATGACCTTTACGAAGCATAGCACCATTACCAACAATAATAGAATGAGAATTAGATGACTTTAAAGGAGAATAATTCAAGAGAGTACCTTTAGAGTGAGTCATATGAGACGAGTAACGGTGTCCATATAATATTCGCATCCGAGAAGTCAAGGAGAAAGTATGCAAAGTCGGATCAATGTCGTGGGTGAATAATCAAGAGACATTTCAGCACTTAAACCATGATGAGAACTAGGCCCAAGAATTCCGGAGAAGAGTTTCGATGGGGATTAGGAGAGCCTATCTTGGAGAGGTGTGGATAGGAGACTGGCCAACGCTTGCAACAAGAACAATGAGGAGAGAATACCTTTGGGCGATTGTTCTTGCTCTTGGAGTGGACGCCACGGCCTGCTTCCGCGTCGGTATGGGGACGTGATCCCATGGTGGCGGCTGTGGTGGTGCCGGCCACCTTGTTGTGGTGGTCGGAAATTGCCACGAAAAGTATGAAAATTCCGCGGCTCAAAATTTTCTGAAAATTTCGAATTTTGCGGACGAGAGTGAGAAAAGGAAGCCATGAGAAAAGGTGAAGAAAAGGGAGAATAAGGGGGAGAAAGATGAATGCCTTCTCATTATCATCATAAGAATATATACAAGATTAAGCTATGGTGTTTAGGAAACTAAATAATTACAAAATATTTCTAACATTATTTCCTAAGACAAATATACACCAAATAATTACAATATATGCAAAATATTCTGAGAGAATATTTGTGATTCTAGCATATATTATCTAATTTACTCAATTTAACTATAAAAAAATTTTAGAAAATGATATTTTAATGATAGAGATATTGGTAAACATCAAATATTATTTCATTTTCTAGTCAATAAATAAGTTTCAAGTTTTTTTGAATAATACTGAATTATTTAACAAAAATTGTAAAAATGATGAATATATCAACTAAAATAGTACGATCCCTTTAATACTTATTTATTTCTTTTCTGTGAAATTACTAAGATCAATTTCGAAATCACATTAGCTAAAATGATGGGTCAGAAAATCATTTAAATGTAAAATTGATTATTGAGTAATGTTTTCCGAAATAAAATAGATGTAATAAGTACTTGTAATAAGCTAATCCATGTGAGTGACACAAAAACTGATTACAGGTGGAAAACTTAACGGCAGCAAGTTCAAGCAATGACATGATAATATTTGCAACAATAAAGCCACCAAGAACAACTGTGAATCAGGTATGGCAAGTGGGTCCATTGAGTAGTGGCGTCCCAGTGCAGCATCCCCTTAATAATGCTAACAAAATCTCCACTGGTTCCATTAATTTCCTTTCTGGACAAGCTACTTCCTCTGGCTCTGTTACTGTTGCTAGACTTCATAGGAAAAATGTAAGTCTTTTAGAATTCCAGTCTTACAGTTTTAAAATTTATAGTTGTTAATTACAGCCTTCTACTTATTAGAATGAACACCATTGCAGCTGCCAAGTCACCGGATTCAATTAACTTGTCTGCAATGGTATTCAATTTGAAGCTATAATTGTAATTCGTAAAAGGCTTAAACTTAAAAATTTGATTAAATGATTTTTAATTTTATAGTACAAGTAACATAATACTTTACACTATTATTTTAGAGTGTATGGATATTAAATATCAGACCATAAAAATTTATAATCAAAATTAGAAACTAAATTCAATTAGGATCTTAATATTATTAATTTATTTAAAGAAGTATATTTATAACAAATAGAAAATCCACTACTTTTTAATTTATTTAAAATATTTGTTGAATTTTCTACCAACTACTTTTATTCTGATAAACTATTTCTCAATTGTATGGTACTAGTCCACTATCGGCTGCTTCATTATTCTAATATTTACTTTTGAATTTTGATTATGTAATCCTAGCTCCATCAAATATCTAAATGTAGAGGATTAAATTATTGTATGCATTCCGTATACCAAAAAGGGCCGTATAAATAATTTAATATAACGATATATTATATCAATATAAGATTAAAAAATATATAAATAATAATTCAAACTGCTAAAAAATTAAATTTTATCCATACATAGAAATTAAATCTATTGACTTTCTTAGTTAAATATATATATGATAGCCTAGATAATTTATATTCTGTATATTCAGTAGAAGATTAATTATACTTTTTTCGTATTATAATATGAGTTGTAAATTTGTAACCTTAGCAAAATAGAAGATTAGTACATGTGTTTGGTTGGCGTACTTAATTATGAATCAATATATGACAATTTAAGCAAACATATAATGTGAAAGTGCAACAACTATTTAGGTCGGAACATGGGAAAGAAAGTGTATGATTAGGTTAACCAATTATTTTGGTGTCACAAACGTCACCCTCTACTTCACTCTCATTTTATTTTTAATTTATTTTTCCTAATTATCTCTTTTCTTCTAGAACACCCCACCGCACCCCACCTTTGACATGTGGAAAATTAGAAGTCTTCTATGCCTTAATAGAGCCCTATCACCGTCTTGAATAAGCCAAAGAATTTTGGATTTCTGACCAAAAAGAATTGAAAATTATTCTCAACCACCCATATGCAATGAACATACTTCGATTATTATTGTCAAACTTTAAGAATTTTTAATTTGAGATATTAAAAATTAAATTAATGCATTGGACTGCGTAAAAAATCAGACGTTGCAAGTATTTTGAAACAGAGGAAATATTCACTATGTCTTGAATTATAACCTCATTTATGTTTTGTTGTTTTTTTTTTATTAAGAATAGTATTTTGTTTATATGCGATAGTATAATGAATGGTTTAAATCAGAAGAAAGAATGAAAAAAGTGAAAAATAGGCGGTTCAAATTATGTTTTAATGTTAGGTAGAAAATAAAGTTTATATTCCGAAAGATAAAATGTGGCTAAAATTTTAGGACTACCCAAAATGAAAAATTTAGCTAAAATAATGGGACAAAGAAAGGATATATAGTGTTGATGTGGAAATTATTGATCTTTTTCTTGGTGTCCTTTTCATGTGAGAATTTTAATATTTTTAATAATTACGTTAAGTCTAAATACGGTTCGTTTTTAAATAGTTAATTTTAATTTTTAATATACATTAAGTGATTACATTCATTTTTTAAGGAACTATTAGTATTAAAGTAATAATAGTCCAACATTTTTTGAAATTGCTATAAACAAACTGCTCGATTTGCTCATGCCTCATAGATGATGGTGCATTTCATTTTTGTATTATGAATTGATAAAAAGCCTAATTAATGAAGAAAAATGTAGATAAATTAGAAATAACGTATATGGGATGATGGTAATAATTGTTATTACAGGTACATGGAGTGATAAATGCAATAAGTTGGGGAATTCTAATGCCCATAGGAGCTATAATAGCAAGGTACGTGAAGGTATTTAAAGTAGCAGATCCAGCATGGTTTTACCTTCATGTGACTTGTCAATTATCTGGCTATATTATTGGAGTTGCTGGTTGGGGTACTGGCCTTAAACTTGGTAGTGATTCTCCTGGTATTGTTTACCACACTCACCGTAACCTTGGTATCGCCCTTTTCTGCCTTGCCACTCTTCAGGTATTTCACTACCCCTGCTTGTATATTACTTTTGCTTGTAATTCAGTAATTCATAGTTTCTCTTGTCCCCTTATTTTACAACACTTTTCATTTTAATTTGTCCCAGCGATATGGTTACACTCTCATTCTTTTAATCTCATTTAGATTCTGTCTTCATCTTAACCATTTAATTATATTCTCCACTTTTTTTTTTTTGTATTCTTCAACTCAATTTCATTTTTCACTGGATTTCACCCATTTTGCACAAGCTGAAAAATGAGAGGAAACAGAAGGAATGCTACTATAAGTTTTAGATTGTAACGATATGTGAAAAGTCATAACAATTTAATCAATGATGTACTTTGCCTGTCCCACTCAATTTGCATTATTTATTATTTTGAGTTGTTCAATTTATTTTGCATCATTTTTATGTTCAGAAATTAAACTTACCTAATTTTTTTATATATTATAAGTTTCTTTTAATTTTATCAAGCCAATTTGATCTCTTCATTTATTATTGAATATATACTTTTTTTTTAAAAAAAATTGCTAATTTAAGGGGAGAGAGTATTATTCATGCAAACGCAATTGGTAGAAATAGTTAATGCATGCATACTCATTTAGTGCAAATAACATTTGAACACGTAAATATGATTTATATGGAAACTAGAAGTTGCATGAAATCGACATTGGCTTTATATTGACTAAGTTGGGAACAAATATGGGGCCGGTAGGTAGGTAGGTAAACTCAAGTCTCAACTAACACGAAATTTTGTACATAGGAATAAGCGTTGATCATATAAAATTTCAAGATTTGACGTTTAGCCTTCTAGATGGCAATTATATATTAGTTAATTTAAAGTCATGCTACTTTTTTTTTTTACTACAAGACACTTGCCTATAAACTTATTCTAGCTGGTCGTAAAGCAAACGACTTCACCTAACACCTCAATCTTGAATGCCACACATAATTGTTGTAAAATTGTTTAAAATATAAAGTGCTAAATTATTAGAAAAATGAAAATATTTTAACAGTTTTCTGATATTTTTTCGATAATATCTCAGTCACTTTTTTAATACGTAAACTACGTATTTTTTAAAATTTATATTCCTTATAATTCTGTCCACCTAATTATAATATGTTCATTATTTTTTTAAATTTTTGTATCATTTCTGATTGTTTAGACCTCATAGGGGTCGAGGGAGTACTGGTTTGTGTTTTTATTTTTGGATGGTAATCAAGAATTCTTTTAGTTGCATACGCATTCTTTTTATGAAATTCGGCCCATTTTCTAGTCTGTCTCATCAAATTATCTCATTTTTATTTTTGACAATATGACTTATGATATATAATTTTTTTAATATTTTCCTTCTATGCATTTAGTGATTTAACTTAGTGTTTCACTTCATCTATACTTTTCTTTAATTCATTTTTCTATAAAATAACACTTTACCTTCTTTTCTTAATTTTTTAATGCATAATTAATTTGATAACTGTCATGGGATAAAGTACATAAAATAGATGACAAAAATAGTACTTCGAGATATTCTTAAACAAACGAATAGTGGTGCATGTCGTCCCGTCAATAAAGTTAGTTAGGTTCGTTTGGTGTTATTTTTGTTTTAGAAACAAAAAAATTGATTGTTTAAAATTTTGTTTTATTTATTAAAAATAAAATATTGAATATGTCTAAAGCATGACTTGTAAGAGAATCAAGATCAAAGGATTCTCGTCTACCTTCAAATCTTTTGTTCAACTTTAACTTTCACATTAATTTGGGTTGCTCCTTTTTTCTCTTCTTCAAATCTATGCTTTGTGGGTTATGTTCACATTGTTTGATTATGAATTATGATGTGATAGTCAAATGTAACATTTTTATGTTATATATATAATCCCAAAATTAATGAAAGAAAAGTAAAGATTGGCCATAAATATTAAAAAAAATATATAAAAATAAACTTATTGGAAAATATATGGTAATACGATGAGAAACATATAAGGAGTATAAATAATATAAAAATGTCAAAATGAACTTCGTAGAAAATATATGGGGACCATAAGGATTAATAAAACATTAAGGATGAATCAGGTTAATTATATTCAAAATATGTGACAAATAGAATAATTTTATTAGGCAACAATTAATGAAATTACCTAAAATGACAAATGGGAACCACTTTAAGAAACAAATAAGTATCAACTAATTTTATAGCAATAAGAATGAAAATAAGTCTTGAACTTTGGGTCAAATCCGACTAAACTGATCGGCTGTTTCGACATGTCTATAATATAAATGTTCTTAATTTTTGTGTGATTGAAATATAGGTGTTTGCTTTGCTTCTAAGACCAAACAAGGATCACAAGTACAGATTATATTGGAGCATCTACCATCACAGCATTGGATATGCAGTGATCATCATGAGCATCATAAACATATACCAAGGTTTTGACAAAGTATTGCAACCTGAAAAGAAGTGGAAGAGAATTTACACTGGAATTATTATTGTTTTAGGAGCCATTGCTCTTGTGCTTGAGGCATTTACATGGATGGTTGTTATGAAGAGGAAGAATAATGACACAAATAAACATGGAAATCATGCTAATGGTACTAATGGTTATGCCCATAATGGATATGCTACTAGAACACAACCTGTTGTGTAAATTCTTTTAAGACATACTAACCATTACACTTATTATTTTTCTCTAGGTTGTATTATAATTACAGATTTTCATTATCTTATTTTTTTACCTTTCTTTTCTGTTTTTCTTTTTTTTTTTGAATTGAGCTTATAGAGCTACATTTGTTTGGTTCATTACTATGATGATAGTTTTGGCCCATTTTATATTTCTTTGCCTTTGATCTTATGTACACCCTCTTACCTTTTTCTTTATATGAGTATTTATTTCGGTTTATAGATGTCCATTTTTCTTTTTACAATTTATAAATAATTTAATTATAAAAATTCTATCTCTATAATTAATTTTTCAACATCTCACATTTTATTTATCCTAGTAAAATTCGAACTTTGCATTATTTCTTAAAGGTCCTTGTAACCTTACCTAATTAAAGAACCGGTTTTTAATCAAGTTATCTCATCCACACTTAGTTTTTATCAAGTAATCAACATCTAATCAAAATGAAAGACTTTTCCTAGTTTCTAATAATCATCAAAGATCAGTTAATCACATTAGAAAATAGGTTGATACTGTCTCAAACAATCAGATTTTTCAAGTTGACTTAATAAGAAATAATCAATTTGAAGATAAACAACAAATCACTCAACAATCTAGGAACTGAAACGTAAATACTTATATTCAATGAGATAAAAGTAAAACCTATTGTTCTAGAGAGAAACATTTATTGAGTGTCAGCCCATTTTTAATAATATTTTGGGTCACTCATGTTTGAGCTATATATATGTTTTTAGGATAGCTTAATTTGTAAGTTTAGGGGTGTTTGAAAACCACTGCTAATTAGTAGATGATAGTTAATTATAGTGTTTGATTTGACCATTTGATTTAGTTAACTGTTTGACCAGTTAATTTTAAATCCGCTGCTATGAGCTGATTGAATTTAGAAAAAAAATTTGGACAATCCAAACAAGGAGGAAAAATAGACCACTCATAAACCCAAAGAAGGTTCACTACTAAAACCAATTGGTGATGGTAGGGGTTACTCCTTGTGAGTTTATAAAGTGAGACATACTCTTCTCTTTCTCCGATGTGGGATAACTTACGTGTGGGTAACACATGGGCACTTCAACACTCCCCCTCACATGTGAATGTCCTTAGAAATTTAGCCCACCAGAAGGGTTACAAACGTATTGGGAATGAACATCCAATTAAAGGCCCTTAACCAGTGGTAAGATTAAATGCCCAGTATAAAGACCCAACAACAAATCGGGCTCTGATACCATGATTGAATTTAGAAAATGAGCTTGGACAACCCAAACAAGGAGGAGAAGAAGTAGTCCACTCATAAACCCAAAGAAGGTTCACTACTAAAACCAATTGGTGATAGTAGGGGTTACTCCTTGAGTTTATAAAGTGATCCATACTTTTCTCCGATGTGGGACAACTCACATGTGGTAACACATGGGCACTTCAACATGAGCACTTTATTCAAAAACAACTTATACATGACAACAAGTTGTATCAACCAACTAATTTACCAAACATCAGCATTAACTAGTTTGACATCCAACCCTCTAATTGTGTCAAAATAAGTTAAAATTGTCCAGTAAGCTATTTAGCCAAACACACCCTTAGTTTTTTTTTTATCATACTTTAACTTAGAAAAGAGCTGTTAGAACAACAACTAAAGGAATAGAATAACACACACAAATAAGAATGAGTGAAGATAGAAAGTGAGTTAATTTCAAAATTAGCCTTCATAGTCTTTACCAATGGCTTCGATGGAGGGGCAAATATGGTCCAATTTGACTTATTTTGATAAGATTGTCGGGGATACATGGGGCTTCTATCTGAATGATGGTGATCGAATTCAGTGGTTCGATGTGCTGGTAAAATAGTGGCTACACTATTTTGGGTGAAATCTTCATTTTTCTCTTAGTTTATCTCTTCTTGTTGATGCATGATGTTAGCTAGTGAACTTTGTTGGGTTTGCATTGGCAGTGGCAGACGTAAGTTGCCCCTAGGCATTGTTTTAAAATTTTCAAAGTTGACTTTTCTATTGTTAAAATAAAAGGATAAAATCAATACTGAAGTCTTTTAATAATAAACACTCTCATATTTTAGTAACCTTGTCTTATTTATTTATTTATTTTGTCCTACTATTTTATTAGGTCGGTTGATTTATTTTGTTCAATTTCCTTTTATGGTAGATCGTATTTAATATTTTACTGTCTCACCTTGAGACGGTCCCATACAAGGAGCCCGTAAGTAAAAACCACAAAAAAAACAATAAAAACTAAATTCAAACTTGTACAAGAAGCTGTTTTTTTTAAAAATAGTTTAGGCTGACCTAATTGAGGTTGTCTCACGGAGAAACGACCTAATAATTTAAAGAACGTGCACTATATTAGATCAATTCACTATTTATTTACAGCATACACATTAGTGATTAAAGGGAGTTAGAATTTTATTTTGGTTTGGTTGATTGTCTTGCTTAAATTGATATTGAAGTGGGTGTTGTTGGTGTTGTAATCAACCCTTTGTGCCCAACAACTGGTATTAGAGCAAGCATAAATTTAAGCTAAATGGAGGCTAATACTAGTAGTAGTGGTTACATGGTTAAATTGACATCAACCAATTATTCCATATAAAGACCCGTTATGGAGGATTTAATGTGCTGTTGAGACTTGTTTAATCCAATTGATATCTTGTTGGGATGACGGTATTGTTTCTAAACCCCCAAAACCTGAAAAAATGGATGAAAAGTATAGTTTTAATTTAAGTGGAAGACTTTTAGTGCCATTAGACAATGAATTGACATTAGCATCTTCAATCATGTGTCCAAAGAAATAGACCCCTATGATTTCTGAAAGAAATTAGAAGGTCTTTATATAAGAAAGAGGCATACAACAATGCTTTTTTTTAATCAAAAGACTTGTTAGCTTGAAGTTAAAAATTGGTCAATAAGTGCCTCAACACCTTAATGACTTTCAAGACAGTATTAACATGTTGACAACAATGAAAATTGTTTTGAATGATGAGTTGCAGACTTTGTTCTTGTTGAGTTTTTTTGCTAGAATGTTGGACCCTTGTAGTGACTATTAGTGATTCTACTCCAAATGTGTGCTTTCTTTGGATGTCGCAGCAAAGAGAGTATGTTCAAGAAGATTTGAAAAGAAAGGAGATAACCGTTGATAATTAACAAACTCTAGTTGTTGCGAACAGGAGAAGAAGCAAGAGTAAAGGTCCTAAAGGGCTTCCTTTGATTTTTATTAGTTGTTACCCATAGTGACACTTCGATCATGCCACCCACTCAAGCTTCTCACCTCGACGAATTGGAGGAAGTGGTAGCCTCTTTGCAAGGGGATATTCCAGATTTGAAGGAGTCTATGGAAGCGAAGTTCCAGGAACTTAAAAATAGCCTTGACGAGTCACAATCGAAAGCCATGGCGGTGCAGAACAAGAAGTGGGAAGAAAATGCCAAAGAACAAAAAAACATTACGGCATTTTTGTCCACTCTCATGGCTGAAATGAAGATGATGAATGCCAAGTGGGGAGAAAAAAATGGTGACCCAACCCCCACAAGTAACCGGGAACGATCGGAGGTAGAACAAAATAGACAACGTGAAGAGGAAGTTTTCACTTACATGGAGGAAATCCGACAGTCGGTTGAGCGCCAAGCTGAAAGAAATCAAACTCCGGTGCGAAAACTGGAGTTCCCCATTTTTTCCGGCGACGATCCGGACGGCTGGGTCAGTAAAGCCGAACACTATTTCGACGTCTATCAGTTGTCAGAAAAAGAAAAAATGGGAGCAGTAAGTCTGGGATTGGAAGGAGATGCCCTAGCATGGTTTCAATGGGAGAATAAAAGGAGAGCCATCACCAATTGGCGAACCTTGCGACGGATGCTACTGAAACACTTTCGGGGTCGAAGGGGCGGTTCCCTGATGGAACAATGGATGAGTATAAGGCAAGAAGAAGGGGTGGAGGATTATGAGAAAGTTTTCATACAATTCGCAACGAACTTGGAAGAAGAGGTTAGTGAATCCTGTCTCTTAGCTAATTTCATTAAGGGGTTGGAGTGGAGGATTCAGGCGGAATTGCGGTTGATGAATCTAGTGAATATGGACGAGGCGATGGACTGGGCGGTGAAAATTGAAGAAAAATTAATGGCGTTTGGTTTGATAAATAACCAAAGTGGAACCAGCAGGAATTTACCAAACTACCCCCGACCTCATTATAATTACCCCAAACACAACCCACCTTATTTTAACCAAAAAAATTCCCCTTCCCAGTACTCAAACCCACCCACTGCAAATTCCCAAAGTCATCACCAGAGAAATTTCCACCAACCCACCCAACACCCAAACCGAACCCCTACCTATCAAAACACACGAAAACTGAGTGATAGGGAATTCCAGGATCGAAAAGCTAAAGGGCTTTGTTATAAGTGTGACGAAAAATGGCGGATGGGACATGTTTGCAAGAAAAAGGAGCTTAGTGTGTTGATAATAGCTGTTGAGGAGGATGACTTGGGGAATTTGAGGAGGCCTTAGATTACCCAGTTGAACAGGAGATGGTGACAACCGACATTTCATTGAATTCCGTGGTTGGAATCGATAATCCCCGTACGATGAAATTACAAGGTAAGATTGATGGGAAGACTGTAATCGTGATGTTAGACCCCGGTGCTACCCACAATTTTATTTCACCTGAAGTAATTCGGAAGATAGGGTTATCGGTTGAGGAGACGGAAGAATTTGGGGTTACTTTGGGAACCGGGGAGACGAGGATGGGAAAAGGGCGATCTAATGATGTGGAGGTTGATTTGGGAGCAGTTCAGATTATGGAAAATTTTTTACCGCTTGAATTACGGCACTCCGATTTGATTTTAGGAGTCGAATGGTTGGCGAAACTAGGAATGGTATCGACAAACTGGAAGGTGCCCCTTATGCAATTTACTTGGCAAGGCAGCAAGGTCATCTTGAAGGGTGATCCATCCTTGGAGAGGTCCTTAGTCACTTTGAAATCAATGATGAAGGTGATTAAAAAGGGGGAATGTTAGTAGAGCTATTGAGTACACAGTTGGAGGACAAGGAGAATCTGGCGGACAAAATGGAAGAGACCCCTACAGCATTACAGGAAGTTTTACAAAAGTTCTGGCATGTTTTCCACATGCCGGCATGCTTACCCCCGCTGCAGTCCCATGAGCATCACATTACTTTGAAAAATGGGTCCAACCCCGTGAATGTCAGACCATACCGCTATCCCCAAGTTTAGAAGGAGGAAATTGAGAGATTAGTGGCTAACATGCTTCAAGCAGGTATAATCCAACCTTCCCGTAGTCCTTGTTCGATTCCTGTGCTTTTGGTTAAAAAAAAAGATGGGTCGTGGAGGTTTTGTATAGATTATCGGGGCTTGAATAAAGAAACTGTCGCAGATACATTTCCGATTCCAGTAATTGAGGAACTCTTGGATGAATTGTGTGGCGCTACCGTTTTTTCTAAAATAGACTTGAAGTCCGGGTATCATCACATTTGTATGAATAAGGAGGATGTGCATAAAACTGCTTTTAGGACTCATGAGGGACACTATGAGTTTTTAGTAATGCCGTGATGAAGCTCCTCACCACTCACAAACTCTACCCTAATGCAAAAAAATGCGTATTTGGGCAAACCCAAGTAGCTTACGTCGGCCATATTGTATCGGGAAAGGGAGTGGCGATGGATCCCGATAAAGTAGCCGCAATTCAAGCTTGGTCGATTCCGTCGAACTTAAAAGAATTAAGGGGTTTTTTGGGGTTGACGGGCTATTACCGCCAGTTCATACAACATTATGCACAACTAGCGTCCCCCTTGACAAACCAACTTAAGAAAGACAATTTCCACTGGAATGAAGAGGCGACTTCAGCTTTTGAGAAATTGAAAGCACCAATGCTCTTCGCTCCTGTCTTAGCTATTCCGGATTTCTCAATCCCGTTTATTGTTGAAACTGATGCGTCGGGAAAAGGGTTAGGGGTTGTTTTGGCAAAAAATCAGCACCCCATTGCATACTTCAGTAACGCTTTGGGAGTACGAGGAGAGGCTAAGTCCATTCATGAAAAGGAGTTGATGGCAATTGTCATGGCAATCCAAAAATGGCGACATTATCTGATCGGCAGGCATTTCATAGTATGGACTGATCAGCGAAGTTTGCGGTTCATTTTGGAGCAACACAAAATCGGAAATGATTATCAAAAGTGGGTGAGCAAGCTTTTGGGCTACGACTTTGAGATACAATATCGGCCAGGCATCACCAATAAAGCCGCAGATGCTTTGTCTCGACATCCTCTTATTTACCTTACTCATATTGGCGCACTCGTATCGACATGTTGGGTGGATTGGAGTTCACTCAAGGAAGAGGTGCTGCAGGATGTTGTTCTGGGAAAGGTTTGCCAGGATCTCCAGTTGCACGGGGGTATGATCAATGGTTTCACAATGCATCATGGATGTTTACTGTATAAAGGGAGAGTAGCTATCCCTTGATCTTCGCACCTAGTGGAAAAATTGTTGCAAGAGTATCACACTTCGGCCATTGGCGGGCATAACGGGGAGTATAAGACCTACCTTCGCTTGGCGGAGGACTGGTTTTGGGAAGGCATGCGCAAGTCCGTTACTCAATTTGTACAGCAGTGTCTCATTTGTCAACAACAAAAAGCGTCGCACCAACAACCGTCGGGGTTACTTCAACCTTTGCCAATATCGTCTCATGTGTGGGAAGATATAACCATGGATTTTGTGGAAGCGCTACCAAAATCGGGGGGATTTGATACCGTACTCGTAGTGGTTGATCGTCTAACAAAATTTGCACATTTTTTGGGGCTCAAACACCCATTTACGGCAGTTTCTGTAGCTGAACTATTTGTGCGGGAAATCGTTCGTCTTCATGGGTTTCCTTCATCAATTGTCTCCGATCGAGACAAGATTTTCATGAGTAATTTTTGGCGGGAGCTTTTTCGGTTACAAGGTATGGTTCTTTCCCGAAGCACAGCTTATCACCCTCAGACGGATGGTCAGACGGAGATTGTGAACCAAGCTTTGGAAACCTACCTTCGTTGTTTTATCAATGGTCAACCGAAAAGTTGGGCTATATGGCTCCATTGGGCCGAGTATTGTTACAATACCGTTCCTCACATGTTGATTAATATGTCACCTTTCAAGGCTCTCTATGGCCGCTCTCCCCCATCGGTGGTTCGTGTGGGTCAAATTGCACGTCGATGGATAGTTTGGATCAATTATTAAGGGAACGTGACGCTGTTTTAGACGACCAGCGATATCATCTACTACGAGCTCAACATCGTATGAAGAAGTGGGCGGATTCCAAAAGTAGAGAAGTTGGGTTCGAGGTTGGAGATTTAGTGTATTTGAAACTCCAACCATATCGACAACACTACCTCGCTCGTCGTCCGTGTGACAACCTTTCCTCTCATTTTTATGGGCCATATGTCATTCTTGAGAAAGTGGGGGCTGTTGCATACCGTCTTGATTTGTCGGAGGGCAGTAAAATTCATCCCGTTTTTCATGTGTCACAACTCAAAAAAGCTAATGGAGCGGCCTTCAATCCAATTGAATTGCCTACTCAATTATCATCCACCCTGGAACTAATTGTCTCTCCTGCTGCAGTCTTAGGGGTACGCAAAGAACCTTCCCAGCCTTGGTCCGCTGCCCAAGTTTTGATTCAATGGCCAGGCTTACCTACTTCGGATGCTACTTGGGAGCTTTATGATAATGTAGCCTCAATGTTCCCTAATTTCCACCTTGAGGACAAGGTGTCTCTCGTTGGGGCGGGTATTGTCATGGATCAAGCTCAGCCCAAGCCTATCAACACATATGCAAGAAGGAAGAAAAAGGAATCTAATTAAAACAGAAATCGGTTATTTCTCTGGGCCGGTTGTTTTCTGATTTTGATGATGTCATATGGGTTATATATTTGATGAGTTGTACTTGTCTAGTACATTCTAGTATTTAGTACTTTCTATATATAACTAAATAGGGAATAGATTTCTTTTATGCTTGTAGTATCACAGTGGTCTTGTACCGTAGGAGTTATCGAGCCACTCGAAGAGCTCGAGGGAACACAACGTTCTCTATTACATAAATACAAGCATTCTACTTTCCCTAATCTTTTCTTCTGGTTCTTCTTTCTTTCTCTCTTATTTCTGTGGTTACTTACTGTTAACATTTTTGTTGCTTGAGCTGCTGTCCACCATCACAACATAGGCTAAGTGTGACTAAGGGTTATTTGGGTTGTGTGTAGTGTGGTTGGCAGCAGCTTGCTGCTGCGTGCTGGAGAGGGGGTGCACTACAGCACTAGGGTGTGTTTGCCAGGCTAGCTGAGTTGACGAGGAGAAAAATGGACGGTTGTACGCGTGACTGTACTACTGCAAGGCAGCCTTAAGGTGAGAGAGACAATGTTGTGGGTTGATGTTACTGTTGTTGAAGCTGATGTATGTGCTCTACAGGATTGCTTGTTGTTATACAGGGCTGTTTTGATATTAAAACAATATTTTTAACAGGAAAATTTGAAACAAACAATTTAAAAAAAAGAAAAATTGTCGGGAATAATCCGAACTATTGACAAACCGCTCTGAATAATCCCAACTATTGATTATTTATGAATAATCCCACCTTTGTAGTTTTTTTGCTCGTGGCACCTCCAACCGAAATTTTACCTGTTGTAGCAGGTTTTATTAATCCTTAGCAGGTCATCTTCTCCAAAGGTGTTTTTATAAACCCTATCTACTGATTTCAATGTCTTCTCCATTGTTCTTCTTCCATTTCTTCCATTTTATTCTTCCTTCTTCACCTTCCTTCTTCCATTTTGTTCTTCTTCCTTCTTTCACTAATTCCAACTCCATAATTTCAATGTCTTATCCCAATTACAATAAAAATAGGCTTGTTTTATGGAGTTGGAATTAGTGAAAGAAGGAAGAAGAACAAAATGGAAGAAGGAAGGTGAAGAAGGAAGAACAAAATGGAAGAAATGGAAGAGGAACAATGGAATCCGACAATTTTTCCTAAGAGTAAACTTAATTCCAAAAATAAGCGTTTTCATGTTCGAGCTCAATGTTATGTGTGTTCGCAGTTGTCAACTGCGAACAAAGGGAGACAATGTCATAACGTTAATTAGGACGAAAAAAACAAAAAACATTGTTTTTTCGAAGTTACTTACAAGGAACAAACATGACTTCCACTTTTTTCGTCCCTTCTAACATTATGAAAATGAATCTCTTTCGTTCGCAGTACTAACTGCAAACAATTTTGACTTTTTTTGACCAATTTTTTTTGTTCGTTGTTACTAACTACGAACATACTTGATCTTAGGCTCGATATGGAAACACTTATTTTTGCAATTAAGTTTGCCCGAAACTAATTTTTTGTCATTTTTTTAGTTAAAATTGTTTATTTGTTTCATTCTTTCTTTTTACAGTCCGGTGAGGTTTCAGGGTTTGGATAACGAACCAAAATCAAAATTTCCGTTTTCTTTTTTTTTCCCCAAATTTTTACAAACAACAAACTAGAATAATATAAATTGGATTTGCTTACATCACCAACCATCCACCTACACTAATAAATAAAAAGATGCATAAAGACGAAGCCAAAACAACCTTAAAAACAAAAAACATATGCATCCAATAGAAATATCAAAACGCGAAATTTTGCATACAAGTCCAAAAACACATAACTAATGACACAAAAAATATTGAAAATTAACAATATGCACAAAAAGACTGCAAGGTCTTAAAATTGGTGTCGTAAATGACATGAAAACCAAAATTGAAGGAACATTACCTCGTGGATCATATGACTCGGGTCATTCTCAAAAACTTGACATATTCAAACATTAAAACCTGCAATATCAACAAATTGTAAAAAAAACATCATATTCTAAAAGTGTAAAATATTGATATAGAAATTAAAATTACGGGTTACCCCAGCATAGCTCTGTTTTTAGATTCTAGAACTCGACCTAACAAGTTAATGGCCTACTTTGTTCAACTTTTGATCTCAAGTGCAGGTATAGAGCTGCTCGAGCTAGTTAGGCTCGAGCCAGTTTAGTCGAGTGGCTTAAAATGACATACTTTGGCTCTTGATTTGGCTTGTTTTCTTGACTTGGCCCATAGAGGCCTTGCTCCCTTGAGCCTCCGAAGTTGAGTGAGTAGCGTATGCATCAAATATACAACAAAACAATAAAACAAGCGTAAAATCTTAAATAAAACAAACGTAGCTGTATCAAATCCCAACAAAAACGAATGAAATAATGGGGATAAAGTATGAATAAAATGGAGCAAACACTTCAGTCATCCTTAGTGTCTACGTTGCAGACTTAAATGCCTATGTGATATATCCTTAAGGCTTATTTTAGTTATTCATAATGCCTACTTTAGTCATCCTTGATGCCTACTTGAGTATACTAAATGCGTACTAAACATACTATTAACCCTTACTTGACATATCCTAAATGCAATTGAGGTATCCTGAAACCCTATCGAGTAAGCGTGCAATTAAACAAATTAGTTATCATCTTATTTTAATTAAGCTTTAAAATTAGTGAAAAAATTGTAACAACCCGTATAAACTCGATTCAATAATATGAATATATGTAACACCCCTGAATTTCCGACCCCTTGTATGAAACCAAAACCGCAAAGGACGGGAGGAAATTCGGATGTTACATAAAAGAAAAAGGAAAAACAATTTTGATAAACGTTAAAGATTAACTTCAAAGATGTGAGTCGAAATTTCGGCAGCATCTACCTTAAAAACTGTGCGTCTTTAGAAAAACAAAAGTTATTTAAAATCTAATAAAGTAAAGGCATCACGGCCTATCAAAACTATATCACGGCGGAATGATTCATCGTTGGCTTCTGAAATCAACATGCCAAGCATGGATCGTGGTTCCGGTGTCAGCGCTTGCATTTTGAACTAACTAGACTCTTTATAACCATACAATTTATAAACTACGCAGTGGAGATAACATATAAAAAAAAGGAGGACATGTGCCTCAAACCAAAAACATAAACAAATTTAAATACAAAGAAACTACATCGAGCGTCAAAATAAATGTAACATCGCACGCTTCAACGTTCTCACTCATCCCCTCGTATGCAATGCATAGAAGCTCCATCACCTGTAATGTCTATCAATGATGTCCCCGCTGCTCAACGTAAGATCATAGACCAACGCGTCATAGCAGGGCCATCAAAGACGAGCCATCAACAAAGAAAACAAACAGTTCATGTCAGCATTTAACATCATATCATAATAAGGCATAATTAGCATGAATAAAGTATGTCATAAAATGAGGGTGATTTCACAAAACTACAAGTGTCAATTATAATCACTGAGCATCAGTTCTTACTTCTCACTGTCAATTCTATTTTCTTCACTTCTTTTCGACTTCATAACTTGTTTTCGACTTCACAATTGCTCGGTATCACTTGAACCAAGAGCTTAACCACTTCAAATATTTATACATATATATGTGACTAGAGGCCACCATATTGGGGTTTGCAAGACCCACATGGCCACACCTCGACCAAAGGGCGGTAACGGGCCATACCGGCGCCCAA
Source organism: Amaranthus cruentus (assembly GCA_019425755.1). Lineage (NCBI taxonomy): Eukaryota > Viridiplantae > Streptophyta > Magnoliopsida > Caryophyllales > Amaranthaceae > Amaranthus > Amaranthus cruentus. Next base: position 19,979,361 of record CM033450.1, on the reverse strand, counting down.
TGGTAAAGTATGAACATACCCCCGTACAACGACCATATATAGATGATCCTACCTCCGGGAACTAAAGTCACTGGGGTACCAAACCAGTGGAAACCAGTGGAGCCGGCATACCTAAACGTATGTGACTAGAGGCCACCATAGGGTTTGCAAGACCCACATGGCAACACCTCAACCAAGGGCGGTGACGGGCCATACCGGCGCCTAATGGTAAAGTATGAACATACCCCCGTACATCGACCATATACTGATGATCCATACCTCCGGGAACTAACCCACTGGGGTACCCTAACCAGGGGAGCCACAATAATCGAACAAATCTGCTATCTCATCAATAAGGGACTCCTTCCCATTAGAACCAACAAGTTTCTTACTCCATCACTAAGGGATTTATTCCTATTCCGTTTCACCTAATTCAATACTTTCTTACTCCATCACCAAGAGATTCTTTCCCATTCATAAAACATAATTCAACCGCATTAATAAGGGGACCATTCCCTATTCAACTAATATGAATCAATCTTAATACCAAAGGAGTCATTCCCATTCAAACTAACGTATGCCAAACTCATCAATAAGGGAATCGTTCCCATTCAACTAGAAATAATCAATATCATCAATAAGGAAACCATTTCCTATTCCCAACTAACAATAAACAATATCCTTAATAAGGGACTCGTTCCCTTTCAAACAAATAATAATCAATCTCAATAACAAGAGAATCGTTCTCATTCTAAATCATTAACAAACATTTTGCATACTAGCATCGTTCTCTACTAGTAAACTTAAAAATCATATAATCAATAACTTTGATATTTCATTCGACGGCGATTCTTAAATAGTGTACATTATATATTTTAAAACAATTCAATATCGGTAAATATAAAATGCAAGATGCATGCAAGAGTTAATTATTGCGTGTACGTACCTGTAAGCGTCACTACACAACTAAAAGTTACAAAAATCATCCAATTAAAGTTCTACCTTCCTCTTATGAAATGGGCACCTATAGAGTTATGAATGGAACTAATAAGTCTCCTTAACTACTTTGTTAAACCAACTAAATACCAAAGTAACCGCTATCACCCATTCAACATGAGTTTCCGATCACTCTAGCACGCACATAACAAGTTCAGTACAAGTCAAAATCATTAACTCAACACAACATAAGTCCTTCCATCAATTTAAAAGTAAAAGTATATGTGAATCGTTTCTTTACATTAACCAATTTTGTACATATCGGCTCGCGTTACCTAAAAATAACCAATCACAACTAAGCCTTACAATTTTTAACACAACACTTATACAATGATAAGCCAATTCTTAGAGTTATCGAATCGCGATATCATTTGTTACATTCTACAAGGCTAGAAGGAACTATAATCAAAACAAGTCAAGTAACTTAAGGAACCATCGACGAAGAGTAGACATCATGATATTAGCTTTCTAACATCATGCATTATGACTTGAATAACATCCTAATAAGGGTATTTGTAATTTACAACAATCAACCCAAAACAACTAGCAACTATTATTCTCAATTTCGACCAAAAATCACTTTCATAGTCACTACAATCATCACCATCAATAATACCCAACAATTCATACCATCCATAATAACCGAATAAAGAAATATAAAATAATCGTAAATACTTAATTGAAGGAATAGCCAATTGGAATCCCCATTTGAACAATTAAACTCATAATTGACTATTTTCGATTTTCATGATAGTCTGCTAGTATTTTGGGCATAACTCTCTCATACGAAATGATTTTGGGGCGATTCAAGTGCCCATGCGACAGCGACTTTGAGCTCTACAATCTTATGCAGAAACCAGAACCTAAAAATGCCCTAAAGAGTCTCGAAATCAGCCAAGAACAGAAAGAACAAAATCTGAATTTTTTTTTTCTTTCCATAACTTTGCTTTTAAACTCTGAAGGTGAATCAAAACCCCAAATTGTAATAACTAATCAAATACTACCACATGAATTAGAAATTAAAGATAACCCAAATGAATCTAACTTCAATACTTGAACTAATTACCCAATTTCTGTATAATAAAGTTAATATTCAACTACACTTGATTTCTATTACCCACACAAAGATTCAATGAAAGCAATATAAGGTTCAACACTTTTCATTCATATTTCTATAATCTAATTCACAAGTACATTTAAATCATCAATTAAATTCTCACCCATAACAAGATTCAATGACAATCATATAAAGTTCAACACTTTTCTTATAAACTTTATAAATTTCACTTGCAAGAAGGAGGAATTAAATAGGAGAAGAGGATATGGCTCACCAAGATAAGAATAGTAAGGAAAGTGACGAGAAGAGTGAAGCTTGGGAAGGTGATGGAGGAAACCCAAAATCGGCTTGAAAGAGGCCCCAAAACCGACCAGACTAGACGCATGCGGTGGGACACAAGGTGCTCGGCCGCACGTGCGTGGGAGAGGAGGATGCCCCCGTGTCTGCGTGGCTATCCACGGGGGGTCGCTGCTTGGTGTGAGCCATGAGTGAGAATGAGAGTGAGAGAAGATGAAGAAGGTGACGGCTATGTGCAAAAACAAATAGGGTTTCCTACCCCTCTTCCTCCTTCTTGTTCTTCTTCTTCTTCTTCTTATTATTATTATTATTATTATTATTATTATTATTATTATCATTATTATTATTATTATTATTATTATTATTATTATTATTATTATTATTATTATTATTTTTATTATTATTATTATTATTTTATAAAAAAAAACCTAACTCATCCTTTTGTTTTATTTATTTATTTATTTTTTCTAGATTCATCTGCTTGAAAAGCCTAACTAAGAAACTCATCTTCGTGTTCTCATATATTTTAATAAAATAATCATTTTGATTCGAACTTCTTTATTTTAGAAATCGTAAATATATTTTTAATATATAAGTTAACATTTAAATTCGTATATATAAAAAAAAGAAGTTTATTAATAAATTAATTTAAAAACAATTTAATTTAATATAATATAAAATCCTCCAAAAGTTATTAAAATATTAATTAATAAAGTCAGAAAATCTCGGGGTGTTACAGACTACCCCCCTTAAAAGAAGTTTCGTCCCCGAAATTGGGGTAACAAGACACTAGACAAACTGGAGTAACAAGGCACTAATCATGAAGATTTGTATTTTAATAACCCAATGTGGTATTCTAGCCAATTTAACATAACAAATTGTCTCGAAGATTATGATTTTATTGACATTATTAAAAAATAAGATACTCAATCTATCAAAATAGTCATGCATATTTCATTTGGAGTATTTATAATCACATAAAATTGACTTCAAGAACCAATCAAAAGCATGTAATCATCACACAATTTGACTCAAACAACTAATCAAAAGCATATAAATTTGTAATAAGTTGATATCATAGAGCAGAAAATGCGTTAAAACGCGCGAAATTCAATCGCATTCTACCCCCCTTAAAACTTAGTTACAACCCCGTAACACAACTAACCTCAAAATAGGACAATCCGAATCTTCTGACTTCATAAGGTCCTATAAATTTCGGGCTTGACTTGCTTTTACTAACAATTCTCAATACTCCTTTCATCAGGCGAAACCCTCAATAGTAATCTCCCATAGTGCACGCATATTGACTTATAGTAAACCATCTTTCAAGTTTATTTATCAAACATCACCATCCCTTTTTCTTTCTCTTATTTATCTCATAGAACAGTCGACTAGATGACTAGATGAGACGTTTGCTTAATTCACTTTACTTTAATTTACTGACTTTAAATATCATATATGAAAAGGCTGGATAATAGTATAGATCTCAGAATAACAAATATCTCAAAATATTTTAGAGTGAGAAAGGTCATACTAGAACAATTAAAGTAACTATGATTGAATAAGGGAGTTCACTAGGGTAACATTGGGCTTATCGAGTGACCTTATTCATAAAAGTTGATACGTTTGTATGACTATGATGCAATACGTTGAATTTGGATGATTGCACAACGTAAGATAACATGGTACTACATGAAAGAGTGTAGTATTATTAATACTTATAAAGAAACAAATTTACTTCCGAATAAATTTCAAGATAACTACTCAAGTATTTTACAAAGGCATGGGTGTAGTTGATGGTCAAACCCTCTAAAGTGCAGAATGGTCATTATCACTTCCAGACTCTCATACTTGGAAGACATTTTCAAAACCTAACTGAAGATCTTTTACTTAACATACCAGGCTCGGTTAAACATTACCCCTAACTATACTTGACACTTTTGTGCTCTTGTATGCGTTACACATCAATAATTAATCTCTTTACTTAAAACATATTCTAAGCTTATACATAACATCTTAATTATAATCCATGACTCGATGCATGACTAAACAAAAACTCACACTCATGCTACCACGTCACAATTCGTACAACATGCTACATATAATACACAATTACTTAAGTAAGTATGGTTTGAAAATAAACATGATTATACTTGGATGATGATACATTAATACATGATCCCAACTTTATATATTTAACTTAATAATTTTTTTTTTTACTTATCATAACATAATCCTAACCATTTGCCAAACAGAAAATGCTCTTTTCATCAATCATATAGGATCAAATCATATTGTAACATATTAAATCATATATCATGACTTGATTAGTTGATCAACAAATCAAATTCATAACTCAAAACGTAATGCATGTTTCAAGTATATAATCCAATTATATGTACCACATTTATTTTTGTAGTCACTGTAGTTGGTAATTATACGTTCACAGCCATGATACTAATATACGTATAAGAACTCGATTTCATAGAGCAATTAATGTAAAATTCATTGTAAACTGATTCAGACTTACTGGAAGGGTCAAAACACATTTTCGAAACAATTTAGTAGGGAACAAGGATTAAAACCAAATTGGACGGATTTGGTTGTAATACACTCGAAACATCTGTCTGAAACTTCTTACATAACAAATGACCTCGAATTGTTACTGAACTAATTCAATTTGTCATAAACGCTTTTAAGGATGTGATATTTTAATTTGATGTGAAATTAGTCAAATTGTTTAGGAATTAGTTAAGACTCTTCGATAAGTTAATGGAGGGTGTACTTCTAATTGATCTTTCATAGCTTGTATGCGTAATAACTTTGTACATATGATTAGAAACTTAGAATAAGACATATTAAGAATCATTACAGCCAAAACAAAATAAAAGGACAAGTTTGAACCATTCGAATTACTTGTCTGATTTTCTAATGTCATTCATGAATCAACAACTTTTGATTCTTTATATTCTAACATACTCCATCAACATTATAATAATCATACAGTGTCATTTGGATCCATACTTATCCACATATCATCAAAGACCTAAGACAATAATTAATGGCTACCCCAAGGTGTAAATATTTTACAACCAATTTCAAAAACATGGATCAAATTGTCACCATTTGAGTTAAAACACCAACTTGACTTCAAAGATTATAACATAACCCTAAGTTTATGATCAAGGCATTATCTACATGGTATCATATCAATTTCCAAGCCAAGCAACTTCATTTACAATCATGTGCGAATCTTATCCTATTTTTAATTCCTCGTCCTTATTATTGTTTAACCCACTTACAATCATACTTGCACAGTCATTAAATATATTCAAAAAAAATTTTAATCACCACATTTTATGCTATGATGAACAAATGCACTTGACAAATAATATGTTCAAACAGATATATAAGCAGTGGATTTAAATGTAGGATCAAGATTAAAACTCATAAACTCTATGGAAACAATTAGCATGAACAAATATTCAGACACATGAGACTAAATTTCATATTATCGTCACAAGCAAAAGAAACTTCCTGATGCAACCAACTTCTCTAGAATCCCATCGTTCATACTTTATATCTCTATAATTACTAATTATCATATAACTCATGAGTTGAACCAAATACTCAGATTTCATTGTCGTTCAATGATGCATAATTCAAATCTACTGACTGATAAATCATATCATCCTTCAAACCTCAACCATAACTTTTAAATCATAAGAATAACACACAAGGGATTGAGTCTCATACCAAGCTAAACAAACTATATATTTAACTATGCACGTAATGATAATCATTATGCATGAATATGTAATATGCACTTATCCCATATCTACCCAAACTCTCACAAATAAATTCTAACTTCAAGCAAATTTTTCAACGAATTTGAAAACACAAAGCGTCGAAAATAGGAACCACTGGCTCTGGTAACCACCTGTAACACCCCTGAATTTCCGACCCCTTGTATGAAACCATAACCGCAAAGGACGGGAGGAAATTCAGGTGTTACATAAAAGAAAGAGGAAAAACAATTTTGATAAACGTTAAAGATTAACTTTAAAGATGTAAGTGGAAATTTCGGCAGCATCTACCTAAAAAACTGTGCGTCTTTAGAAAAATAAAAGTTATTTAAAATCTAATAAAGTAAAGGCATCACGGCCTATCAAAACTATATCACGGCGGAATGATTCATCGTCGGCTTCTGAAATCAACATGCCAAGCATGGATCGTGGTTCCGGTGTCAGCGCTTGCGTTTTGAACTAACTAGACTCTTTATAACCATACAATTTATAAACTACGCAGCGGAGATAACATATAAAAAAAAGGAGGACATATGCCTTAAACCAAAAACATAAACAAATTTAAATACAAAGAAACTACATCTACCGTCAAAATAAATGTAACATCACACGCTTCAACGTTCTCACTCATCCCCTCGTATGCAATGCATAGAAGCTCCATCACCTGTAATGTCTATCAATGATGTCCCCGCTGCTCAACGTAAGATCATAGACCAATGCGTCATAGCAGGGCCATCAAAGACGAGCCATCAACAAAGAAAACAAACAGTACACGTTAGCATTTAACATCATATCATAATAAGGCATAATTAACATTGATAAAGTATGTCATAAAATGAGTGTGATTTCACAAAACTACAAGTGTCAATCATAATCACTGAACATCAGTTCTTACTTCTCACTGTCAATTCTATTTTATTCATTTCTTTTCGACTTCATAACTTGTTTTCGACTTCACAATTGCTCGGTATCACTTGAACCAAGAGCTTAACCACTTCAAATATTTATACATATATATGTGACTAGAGGCCACCATATTGGGGTTTGCAAGACCCACATGGCCACACCTCGACCAAAGGGCGGTAACGGGCCATACCAGCGCCCAATGGTAAAGTATGAACATACCCCCGTACAGCGACCATATATAGATGATCCTACCTCCGGGAACTAAAGCCACTGGGGTACCAAACCAGTGGAGCCAGCATACCTAAACGTATGTGACTAAAGGCCATCATAGGGTTTGCAAGACCCACATGTACACCTCAACACCGGCGCCCAATGGTAAAGTATGAACACACCCCCGTACAGCGACCATATACTGATGATCCATACCTCCGGGAACTAACCCGCTGGGGTACCCTAACCAAGGGAGCCACAATAATCGAACAAATCTGCTATCTTATCAATAAGGGACTCCTTCCCATTAGAACCAACAAGTTTCTTACTTCATCACTAAGGAATTTATTCCCATTCCATTTCACCTTATTCAATACTTTCTTACTCCATCACCAAGGGATTCCTTCCCATTAATAAAACATAATTCAACCGCATTAATAAGGGGACCATTTGTAACAACCCGAATATAACCAGCTGATTAAACAAGATTCAATTAAACTAATGCGGAAGCTTAACACTTATATCGGGCTATTACGTTGATAATATAATCAATTACTCAACTGGTTATATTATGCACTAGATATCTATCAAGATATTTAAATATCAGACTTTACAATCTTTAAAACATGTACAGAAATTCCATTATAAGAATTATTTAAACGAATTAAAATATATAAATTTCTGCAAAAAATCCGACAGAGTTCCGTTTGTAAATCGGATAAACCAAATAAACATTTCAAAATCATAACACCTCGTAGGGTAGAGTCTTTTCTCCAATAATCCAAAATACGTACTAAAATAATTTTGAATAAAAGATTTACTTTACTTACATTCGATGAGACTACTTTGTTGATTAATGATCTTTACGCTTCCAGGTTTCGTTGACTTCATAAATCTCAAAACTGTCCTCCACCAGGACAGATTCATAGAACAAAATCACATAGTCAGCTTATGCTGAGTACACATTTCTAAATATAGCTTAATTTTTAATGATTAAATTTATTTCATTGTTTACATCTTTCGGATTTGTTGTTTTAATTATAAACCATAAGAAAATGATTAATGTTTTATAAATAACTTAATTTCTCTCACAATCCAACCAAAATACTAACTACACATAAAGTTTGGGTAAAAAGAACATGTTATAACTAAAATGAGTGGACATTTATTTCTATACCTTGACTCTAACCTCCATTACCTGTATATATCGGCGTTGAGCCGTCCAATAATCCAATTACGATTGCTAGTAGGATTCATCAATTATTTCCTATAAAACATTTACTTTTGCAAACACAATATACTATATAACTACATTATAAAACTTTTGCTTTCGTTTTTTTTTTTTGTTTCGTTAAATCAAATACATTTTTTTTTCTTTGCTAAAACCTTTCTTTTCAAAGTCTATAAAACATCAATCTCTAGAATGGCTAGAACCTTCTTTTCTATTTTCTTTGTTAAAACAATTTCTTTCATAATCTTGAATTCATCACTCTATGGAATGGAACGAACTTTCTTTTCCATCGGGCTAGCTAGGCCCTCCGGATAACACTATTAGACAAAGATCCCTAGTGTGCACACCCCACAAACGGCCAAACCGTAGCAGAAGATCTAAATCCGAGGTACTGATCAACGTACTCCCCAACTATTATGTAGTGTCGAGATAATCCCGACGATGTTCCAATTCCTTGAGACACCACAAAGGTAATCCCAACCGTTTCAAAACATTAAACCATCTATAAAGCTTTTCTGTAATTATTTTGAAATTTCGAGATTCAAGAATAACTTTCTATATTAAGAAGAATATCTTCCTATATTCAAAACAATCTCAACTAAAGTAAGATACACACCTTTGTAATCTTTTCTCATAACTATTAAAGATTTGAGTAAGAAATTTAATCTTTTCAATTACAATAAGCCAACAAGCTCAATCAATACGGTTTTTCAATAAAATCGAAATATTCAACGTAAATATATTTGTGGTTGATAATAACTAACAACTGATTTGACTTAACTAGCACATAGCCTTTGCTTCACTTTGATTTTATGAAACCACACCTTTCTATTCAAATTTTAATACGACTAATTCATATATCTTATTTACTTAAACCGCTAATTCCCTATTTATCTCAAGCATCACCTTTTTCGTAGTTCTTGATTTAATGTCCTTCTAATCTTTCTATATATTTATCATATAATCGATCATATCATATACACACTCGTAAACAAATTAATACTTATGAACAATGTAGGCATAACTTTTATTTAATTTAGTCAATTAACATATAATTTGTAATCTTTTCAGCAACTTAACACAATTCGAACCATGACTAACATCATAGTTTACTTCATAATACAAACTGATTATCAACTCATTACTCAAACTAAATAAAACCAACTCATCTTCCACCACACCAACTCATAATCCTAACTTACCAAGTTGATCATATAATGCTCAACTAACAAAGATCAATCCATTACTCAACTAAACAAATCACCTCATAACCTCAACTAACAAAATAAACTCATAAAATCCTAAGCAGATTATGCTAACCGCCAAACACATTTAATTATAATCAAACAAGAAAGTACCTACCATATCGACTTACTTTGTTAACTTCGAATTTAAACTCCTATTACAAATTCTAAGTCAACCCTTTTGGACACAATAAACTAACTCATAGTGCTTAATTCATACTTATTTATTCATTCTTTAGTCTCTATCCATATAAAATAAAATCTAACTCCAACTTTTCCCATTTCCTAATCAATTAGGTATCAAGTACAATTCACTACAAACTTTTGTTCATAATTCCAATTCTAGTCAACTCATCTATTACTACCTCTTAGATTATACCCAATTCAACATTGAATAGTGCTCTACGATTAACTCTTATCCTAAATTTTGTTCTCCAGTTATAACATTTCCAAATAAACTACAAATTAAAGTAAGGCTAACTAAAATCCCAACTTTGAATTACAATAATCCATTTCATAATTTAATACCAACAAAATTAAACCTTTAGCAACTACCATTTCACAAATTCAATAGTTATATAACCAATCCTATGTACACGTAATTTAAATTAAGCTCATTAAAGTTGGTATAGAGGGGTGTACCTTAAAACGACCATAACTTCCCCTACACAGATCCAAATCATGCGTTTCTTGTGTCTATCTTGGGTAAAATTTCGATACGAACAACTTTTGTGAAATAGCGTTTTTGCTGAAAGTGGCCAGAAACTGGTTAAAAATACAATTTTCGAAACTGACAGATTTTCATACGAAAATCTTCTTCATTTCATAATTCAAGATAAAAACTTAGAAAATTAATAATCTAGATTACTAATAAACACATAGCTAATTCTCCATTACAACTAAATCATCCATAAAACCTTAAAAAAAAAAAAAACAAAAAGCCCCAAATTGATTTCATCACATAAACCCTAATCTTTAACTTGATAAAAACTAAATTTAAAAGAGGAATTGAGCTTACCCACCACCAATGGAGATTAGAACTCAACAAAACTTTGAGAATCACCACTTGAATAAGCCTTAGTAGCCCAAACTGTACCAAAACCTTAATTTCATGTCCCATCCTTTGTTGATTGAAGATGTATTCTAAGATGGTGATGATAAATGGTGAATTAGAAGCAAAATACTAATGAAAATGATAGGGAAGATGATGAGGATGAGACCGTGAGAAGAGTAATGAAGAAATGGCGGTGGAGAAGCTTTTGCAGAAAGATGAGATATCACGTAGTATAATCTACCATCTATTTCTTACTTATATCTTATTTATTTATTTACTTTTATTTTTATTTATTTATTATTATTATTATTATTTTTGCTCCTTTTAACATAAGATTACTCCTTCCCTCTTTACTATAAATTATATAAATATACAATATCTTTAATCTATTACTATTATATTATTATTAGTAGAATATTATATATAATATGCATTGGGATTCAATAAAATAACATTATCTATATTTCTAGAAATTTGGGGTGTTACACCATTCCCTATTCAACTAACATGAATCAATCTCAATAACAAAGGAGTTATTCTCATTCAAACTAACGTATGCCAAACTCATCAATAAGGGAATCGTTCCCATTCAACTAGCAATAATCAATATCATCAATAAGGAAACCATTTCCTATTCCCAACTAACAATAAACAATATCCTTAATATGGGACTCGTTCTCATTCTAAATAATTACCAAACATTTAGCATACTAGCATCGTTCTCTACTAGTAAACTTGAAAATCATATAATCAATAACTTTGATATTTCATTCGACGGCGATTCTTAGATAGTGTACATTATATATTTTAAAAGAACTCAATATCGGTAAATATAAAATGCAAGATGCATGCAAGAGTTAATCACTGCGTGTACGTACCTGTAAGCGTCACTACACGACTAAAAGTCACAAAAATCATCCAATTAAAGTTCTACCTTCCTCTTATGAAATGGGCACCTATAGAGTTATGAATGGAACTAATAAGTCTCCTTAACTACCTTGTCAAACCAACTAAATACCAAAGTAACCACTATTACCCATTCAACATGAGTTTCCGATCACTCTAGCACGCACATAACACATTCAGTACAAGTCAAAATCATTAACTCAACACAACATAAGTCCTTCCATCAATTTAAAAGTAAAAGTATATGTGAATCGTTTCTTTACATTAACCAATTTTGTACATATCAGCTCGCGTTACCTAAAAATAACCAATCACAACTAAGCCTTACAATTTTTAACACAACACTTATGCAACGATAAGCCAATTCTTAGAGTTATCGAATCGTGATATCATTTGTTACATTCTACAAGGCTAGAAAGAACTATAATCAAAACAAGTCAAGTAACTTAAGCAACCATCGACGAAGAGTAGACATCATGATCTTAGCTTTCTAACATCATGCATTATGACTTGAATAACATCCTAATAAGGGTATTTGTAATTTACAACAATCAACCCAAAACAACTAGCAACTATTATTCTCAATTTAGACCAAAAATCACTTTCATAGTCACTACAATCATCACCATCAATAATAACCAACAATTCATACCATCCATAATAACCGAATAAAGAAACATAAAATAATCGTATACTTGATTGAAGGAATAGCCAATTGAAATCCCCATTTGAACAATTAAACTCATAATTGACTATTTTCGATTTTCATGATAGTCTACTAGTATTTTGGGCATAACTCTCTCATACGAAATGATTTTGGGGCGATTCAAGTGCCCATGCGACCGCGACTTCGAGCTCTACAAATCTTATGCAGAAACCAGAACCTAAAAATGCCCTGAAGAGTCTCTAAATCAGCCAAGAACAGGAAGAACAAAATCTGAATTTTTTTTTTTTCATTCCAAAACTTTGCTTTTAAACTTTGAAGGTGAATCAAAACCCCAAATTGTAATAACTAATCAAATACTACCACATGAATTAGAAATTAAAGATAACCCAAATGAATCTAACTTCAATACTTGAACTAATTACCCAATTTATGTATAATAAAGTTAATATTCAACTGCACTTGATTTCTATTACCCACACAAAGATTCAATGAAAGCAATACAAGGTTCAACACTTTTCATTCATATTTCTATAATCTAATTCACAAGTACATTTAAATCATCAATTAAATTCTCACCCATTACAAGATTCAATGACAATCATATAAAGTTGAACACTTTTCTTATAAACTTTATAAATTTCACTTGCAAGAAGGAGGAATTAAATAGGAGAAGAGGATATGGCTCACCAAGATAAGACTAGTAAGGAAAGTGATGAGGAGAGTGAAGCTTGTGAAGGTGATGGAGGAAACCCAAAATCGGCTTGAAAGAGGCCCCAAAACGTACCGGCCAACAACTGGCGGCACTGCAGCGAGTGGGACACAAGGTGCTCTGGCCCATCGCGTGGGAGAGGAGGAGTCGCCCGGCGCTATGGTCCCCACTGGACGCGCTCTTAGTGTGAGCCATGAGTGAGAATCAGAGTGAGAGAAGATGAAGAAGGTGACGGCTATGTGCAAAAACAAATAGGGTTTCCTACCCCTCTTCCTCCTCCTCCTCCTTCTTATTATTATTATTATTATTATTATTATTATTATTATTATTATTATTATTATTATTATTATTATTATTATTATTTTATAAAAAAAAACCTAACTCATCCTTTTGTTTTATTTATTTATTTATTTATTTTTTCTAGATTCACCTGCTTGAAAAGCCTAACTAAGAAACTCATCTTCGTGTGCTCATATATTTTAATAAAATAATCATTTTTATTCGAACTTCTTTATTTTATAAATCGTAAATATATTTTTAATATACAAGTTAACATTTAAATTCGTATATATTAAAAAAAGAAGTTTATTAAAAAATTAATTGAAAAACAATTTAATTTAGTACAATATAAAATCCTCCAAAAGTTATTAAAATATTAATTAATAAAGTCAGAAAATCTCAGGGTGTTACAATATATTTTTGAGCAATAAAGGTCCAAGTCCATAAAGGATGTTATTCAGAAATATCAAACTAAAAATTTATTAAAACGACTTAGCGGATCAAGTTCTACTAGTGTCATTAAGGTTGTAATAAAGCCTAGCAGCGGAAATTAAAATGAAATAAAATACAACTCGAGACCATTAACGCCTCTTAGCTCAAATAAATTTTACGATTAATAAAAAGAAAGTTTTATATGAACGAATCTCACATACTTCAGCCAATTTATTCTTCACATGTAAACTCATCCCCTAATCCTACAATTTAACTAACTGCTAGTTTTAACACAAGAGTGACAATATCATCGCAGGATCGTTAAGAACAAAGTTACACGTCAGTAAAATGCTATGCAAAATAAATCATAATGTAAAGTAACAACATGTCACACAAACCTGATCCATTGTAGTTATTTTAGATACTTTAGATAGCCATACTGATGTAACTACCCAACCATACTGAACAAAGTTGTTAAATCGGGATTCTAGTTAAAATCGTTCAGAGAGGTAAATCGAACCGTAAAATCGTAAGATTCTACAATAAATCTTAATTTACTATTTAGTCATAATATTTTCATCTCAAAACTTTAATTTTATGAGTTAAATTTCATTCCATTCATTTTTAAGAATGAAATGAAAAAACAATTACTAATTATTTTGAATCTTCATGACGATAAAGAAATTTATTTTTTTAAAATTATGATGTTGGATCGTTGAATCGAGAGAAAAATTAATGATAGATGATATAAGAAAAATAAATACAAATTACAAATAAATTTGTAGAATAGGATCGCTAAATCTTAAAATCGTATTATGATTCTACCTTTACAAATTTTATTGTAATTAGAATCATAAGATTCTACCAACTTACGATTCTATCTACGACATCACACTTGTTTTTGGATCGTAAAGTCGTAGAGTCGTAGATTAGAATCATGATTAAAATAACCCTGATACTGCCGCCATACTGCGGAAATAACCCAATCGCCATTTAGAGAACATAACATTAGGGAAAGCTAACCCCTAAGCTCGTCTCTACCATAGGGACATAACTTACTTCTGTGTCGCATGGTCAAGTATGCATACCCCCGCGATGGCTAATGATGCCCCACATATCGCGAGTAATTCATTCCATTAATTGACGTTATACTACATCGTATTTGTTATGTTAGTGAGGACATACTACCTCTACTTTTCCAATGATTAAGATCATAATTCTTTGATATAAGGTAATGTACTACAAATGTTAACACATCGTTTCCACAATAAACTATTAATACAAAATAGCATTTTACTACGTATACGTACATTAAACAGATGAGAACTCTAAAGCTAGCTAACAACCACCAATAATGAATTGTGATCCTACATATAGTTAAATAGTGCGTACGCAAATAAATACTTATTCGTACTATCTCAAATCACATTTCGACCCCATAAATATATATATATATATATATATATATATATATATATATATATATATATATATATATATATATATATATATATATATATATATATATATATATATATATATATATATATATATATATATATATATATATATATATATATATATATATATATATATATATATATATATATATATATATATATATATAATATATATATATATATATATATATATATATATATATATATATATAATATATATATATATATATATATATATATATATATAATATATATATATATAATCTCAAGAGACCATACATTTATCACAAAGTTCCACAAAGTCATGTATACACATTATATAATCACATTTTTATAACGTTCAGATTTGTAAATCCCTATGACTGCCAAATCAAAAATCCAACTTCGCCACGGTATTTAGAAGGTATCACAACCCATTGGTGCCAAATTTTATAATGAATTACTATGTATCCCAAGTATTTTTTAACGTGTTTTTTAAGCGAAAAAATGTTGAAAAGGTCACTTTTTGGCTATGTTTGAATAGTTAAGGGTAGAGATGTTCATTCGGGTGATCGGGTCAGTTTTGGATGGGTGTAGTTCGGTTCGGTTTTATTTTGGATCGTTTATATTTCGTATGTGTATTGCGGCGGGTCACACTCGGGTCAAGTCACGGTTCGGTTGAAGGTCGGTTATTCGAGCTATCGGGTTAGCATCAGTTCGGTGTCAATTGCAGTTCGTGTCGAGTTTCAATCGGTTTCAAGTTGTCCTCGGTTAATAATTGGTTCAATTTTACCGGCTACAGATCGGGTTCGAGTATTTTTCAAGTAGAATTCGACTACGAATTACGAATTACTAATTACTATTGATCGAGTCATTATTAGATTAAGTTGTTAGTCATTTTTTAATGGGAAATTCTATATGGTAGCATCCAGTTTTAATGAAATGACAGTGGTAGCACTTTTTAAAGAAAATTCCACATGGTACCATCCAGTTTATGCACTATCTAATTGCCGTAGCATTTTCCGTTAAGTTCTTGTTAAATTCCGTTAAATTCATTATTTTGTAAGTTTTTTTCCACATGGTAGCATCCAGTTTTTGTTTAATTCACCATTTTAATGTTTAATTCACCATTTAATGCATCGATGCTCATAAATGTTTAATAATTATATTGAAAAATTATAAGAAACTATCTAATCCGGTCGAAACAAGTACTTATTTGCCTATTTTTCGATACGTAAACCGAAAAAAATATTTGGCGTCATTTTTACCTATCATGACGACTTTTTTTCAAAAAACAGAAGTTGCAATTACCCTTATGGGCTAACTCTTTCGAAAATCCGGTCGAAACAAGTACTTATTCGCTTATTTTCCGAAACGTAAACCGAAAAAGATATTTGACGTCATTTATACCCATCATAACGATTTTTTTTGAAAAAACGAACGTCGCTACTATCATTATGGGATAACTCTTTCGAAAATTCGATCAAAACAAGTACTTATTCGAAAGAGTACTTGTTTCGAACCGATGAATTAAACATTAACATGGTGAATTAAATGTTCAAAATTTTTTTGAGTAAAATTATTTAACATTTATAATTTTTCCATAAAATTATTAAACATTTATGGACGTTAATGAATTAAACGGTGAATTAAACAATAAGATTGTGAATAAAACGTCAAAATGGTGAATTAAACAAAAACTTGATGCTACCATGTGGAAAAAACTTACAAAATGATGAATTAAACGGAATTTAATAAGAACTTAACGAAAAATGCTACGGCAATTAGATAGTGCATAAACTGGATGCTACCATGTGGAATTTTCTTAAAAAAGTGCTACCATTGGCATTTCATCAAAACTGGATGCTACCATGTGAAAATTCCCTTTTTTAATTGATGGTAAGGTTCTCTTTACTTAAAGCAAAATAGTTAACATGCAAATCAATTAGTAATCATTATTACGTTGTTACTTTTACTTGTTTGACCGGAAATAAAAATTATAAAATCCTATCAATTTTCATCTAATTCGATTAAAAGTAGTTAAATAAACATTGATTTGATTTTCAACTCTAAATATATACAACTATGTATATATAAAATTTATTTCATTAAAATATTTTCACTTTATTAGAATAACCAGTAAGGTGATTGAATATGAGTCGATAATACTTCTATGTTAAAAATTGGTTCAGGTTTACAACAGTTCGATCTAAACTTCGTTCGGATTAAGTCGGTTTTAGTCGGTTAAGTCGGCTTTAATCGTTTAACGGTTATGTGCCGGTTACAAAAATCGGTTACATATCTGGTTCAGTTTTCCCATTTTCAGTTGTCAACTGGTTCAGGTATAACTTCAGGTCGTATATTGTCGGTTCGATAAGCCTAAAACAGGAACACATTTTCAAGTTGGTTTACTTTCGATTTCGGTTCGGATTTTTGGGTCGGGTCGCTTTTGAACAGCTCTACTTACGGGATTGTTGCCCAATCCCACCAAATTCTCTACATAACATTTTATTATACTTCTGTCCGAATTTCATCAATAATCCAATATTGAATGCCAACAATTCTATTCAAATTTGCATCAACACTTTAGTCATCATAACATATACAATAACCCTTTTTCCTGTTAGTTATGGTTTTCAATTTATAAAATTCATTATACATATCAAATCTGAAAATAACATTAATATTTCATGATTATAACAACCTTTATTAATCTAATGAAATCATATCATAATTGTCATGCTTAATCAAAAATCAAGAATCCAAATTAAATATAAAGTCATACAATACGATTTCATATCATAATCTATTCATATTTATAACACTCATAAAAATGTGTTAAACATGCTTAACTTATAATTATAAGAACACAGATTGAAAGAGAACTCTTACTTGAATTGTTTGTTAACAAAAGAAAGCAATTTAATGGAGAATGGTGATGGTGATTTCAAAAATGATGTGGGATTTGGTAGTGTTTTGCTTGCTTAATTTGATGTGAAAAATGTTGATGGAAGGGTTTTGAATTCATTCAAATCATTTAGTCTTCCTAATTGGGTATCACTACGTATGAAGAGGCAAAACTCTTCCTTTCCCCTTACTTGATTCCTTCCTTAAATCCCCCTCATTTTACGAAAAATTATAAGAAACTACCGAATCTATATATCTTTTTTTAAAAAACTACCTTACATAAAAATTTTTGCAAAAAACTACCTTATATAATACAATTCTTTGCAAAACACTATGTTTTACTGATTTTCGTCAGTTGACTGTTAACATTAACATTGATCTGCACAAAAAAGTACCTTATATAATACAATTCTTTGCAAAACACTACGTTATATAATACAATTCTTTGCAAAACACTACCTTATATAATACAATTTTGTGCAGATCAACGTTAATGTTAACAGTCAACTGACGAAAATCAGTAAAAGGTAGTGTTTTGCAAAGAATTGCATTATATAAGATAGTTTTTTGCAAAATTTTTTATATAACGTAGTTTTTTTTAAAAAAAAAGTATATAGATTAGGTAGTTTCTTATAATTTTTCCCTTATTTTATTTATTTTTATTTCTTTTTAACAGCAAGTCTCCTGAGAGACCGTCTTTCTGAGATACGTCTCTCAGGCCCAATCCATTAAAGCTTATTGCCTACATTTATTCTACATTTTCTCTAATGGGTCAATCCAATTAGAGATGGTCTCTCACAAAAATCTGTGCTTATTAATTGGCTTAGTTCATGTTCGGCTAAATTTTGGGTGATCACTTGCACAAGCTAGCCCATTTTCATGTAAAAAGATATAATCAAACACAAATTAACCCAACTTTATTTAACATAGCTATTATTTATAAATTTATTTTTTAAAATTATTATTTATAAGATATAGAGACCACAACTAATAAAAATGTATAAATTTATAAATTTTTTGTAAGAAATTATAAGAATGTTACAAAAGTATAGAGACCACAACTAATAAAAAAATATTTTTAAAAAGTTAGTAAGAAACATATAGAGACCACCAAAAATTTAAAAATATTAAAATAAAGTTAGTGGAAAATATGTTGGAACTGTAAGTGTTACTAAAATATTAAATTGAGGATGCACAAGCTAAGGTTAATTATGCTAAAAATTTGTGATACAAATAAATCACGACCTAGACTAATATTAGAGTTTTTGTCTACTTTAACCCTCTACTGGTTTTCAAAAGGATCATACACTATATTAATTTTAATGTATAGTAAAATATGAGTGAAGAATAGAGTGCCATTTGTAATTATTCTATTGGCCAATATTTATGGCAGGAGTGTTTATGGAAGGAATTTATGGGCATGAGTGCAGTATAGTAATTCTTATAATATATGGCAATAATAACAATGAGATCAGGGATTTTGACCAGTAATTATTTTATTTATAGGCAATAATAGTATAGTGATTATTTTATTTATATTTATGACCAAGGATTTTGACAACTGAGACAAAATTTCTACAATTTTAAAACGGTAGGATTGCTTAAAACGGCAAGATTATTATATGCCATAAAATCAGCAGGATTATTTAAAACAGCATGATTATTATATGGCATGGATTTTCCATGATTTTCATTAATACTAAATAATATACTAAAATAATATACTAAATTATAACAATACCGTTTTTGCAAAATTTGCAAAATCCAGCAATGATTATTATATTTAGTATACTAAATAATAATATACTAAATATAATATACTAAATAATAATAATAACAAAATTTGCAAAATTTACTAAACTTGCAAAATTTGCAAAATTTCTACAATTTCATTAATACTTTTTTGCAAAATTTGGTGTTAATCCAGCAATAACAATAACAATACTTTAAATGAAGAATTGAAGAATTTGCAAAATCAATGAAAGAATTATTATGATATTGCAATAAGCCAAAATAAAGAATTGAAGTGGTATGCAATAACAATACCTTAACGCATATTTCAAAAACTCATTACACGGAAATTGGTAATTAATAAAATAACTATACCATTAGTCTTGGATTAAGAAGAGGTATTTCAAACAAGAGGTGAAATATGTCATCGTACTGAGAATGTAGTATATAAAGAGGTGTTTCAAAACCTATAAACTCTTTATCAACAACCTATTTTGTGTTTTTTTATATTTAATTCTTTTTTAATTACAATATATGTACTTAAATACTTTATTACGCACCTTCATTTAATATTTTTGTTCGTCTAAAATTTCATTAAGATATAAACGTATTAAAAATCTATGCATTGCACGGGTTTCTATACTAGTATACTCATAATCACCTTACGTTTATAATGGAAAATGATTCCTTGCTATTCATTTCATAAAATGAAGAAAATATACACAAGCGAATATCTATGTTTAGGAAACTAAATAATCAACAAAATGATATCAAATCAAAAGATTTACAAAATATACAAGATATGATTTTTTTTTTCTAATAAACCCCCGCAGTCAAATCGAGAGGTTTGCGGATGCTGAGAATAGACCAAAAATCATCAAAGAGAATCTGAGGAATGCCCTTGGTAAAAATATCGGCAATTTGATATCGAGATCGAACATGAAGCACACAAACATCCCCAAGTTGTCCCTTTTCCTGAACAAAACGTATGTCCATTTCAATATGTTAGTGCGATGGTAGTGAACTGGATTGCCTGACAAATAAACAGCACCAACATTATCACAATAAACAAGAGTGGTCGTAGAAATGGGAAAATGAAGCTCAAGCAATAAGTTGCGAAGCCAGCAAGTCTCAGAAACAACATTAGCGACACCACGATATTCAGCCTCTGTGCTGGACTTAGAAATCGTAGTTTGGCGCTTAGCAGACCAAGAGATCAAATTATCACCAAGAAAAACACAGTAGCCAGAGGTCGAACGACAAGTGTCAGAACACCCGCCCTAATCAGCATCAATGTATGACAATAGAGAAGAAATATAGGACTTATATAGCTGCAATCCATGATCAAAAGTACCTTTGACATATCGAAAAACGCGATGAAGATCAGTCATATATTCAACTCGGGGATCATGTAAAAAAAGATAGACTTGTTGAACAGCATAAGAAATATCCGGTCGGGTGAAATTGAGATATTGTAAAGCCTCGGTCAAGCTACGATACAGACTAGGATCATCATAAGGTAAAATTGACCACAAAAATATAGAGACCACTTGCAAGGCAGGCAAGCCACCACTGTTACACCACTTGCTACAGACCTACATCAATCTAGACCACCAAGACCACTGGCCGACTGCTGTGTTTCAATCCAATTTTAGGTATTAAATTGTATTTTTAAAGTCCCCAGAAGTTAGAGTTTCGTATTTTAAAATTCAATTTAGTTTCTTTAATATGTTATTGTAATTTGTGAATTTGTATGTTATTGTGATTTGTGAATTTGTATGTTATTGTGATTTGTGAAATGTTAGTATGTTATTGTGAATGCGTCCGGAAAAATGGTAACAAGAAAGTATATAATTGAACCCTTGAATGTGTCATGTATTTGATCTTGTTCTTGCTAAACACATCTTGAATGATTGAACATAAATCAAATAGTACTACAAAGAAAAAAAATCTAAATATACTACAAAGAGAACGAAATCAAATACTTTCTTTTTTAATTGAACCTAAGTAAACTTGTGTAGCACGAATCAGTATATTTTGTATATAATGTGGCTAAATTTTTGTGCCTTTGATTCTCTTAAAAATCCCATGGAATTTCTCTTTTTGAAGCTTTTTCATTTGAGTCTTAATACGCTTAAGTCATATGTGTTTATCAATTCAGATATGTTGTATGTATCGTTAGTTTTGCAATAGAACTAACAATAAAAAATAATGGGATGAGTTATTAAATTATGATCTTGAGTGTACTAGCTTCTTTGATTTCTGTATAGAAGAGAAGAAGGTATGGAACAAAAGTCATGTCAGATTGTCACTGAATAATTGTAAGCTAATGTAAATTGATCGTTTTTATATTATATTGACTTTGACTTGAGATTATTATACTTTTACTTGTCATTTGCAGGAACAAAAAATTACAAGTTGTTATTTTTACAACCAAACCTTGCCGATATGCCAGAAGATTTTCTTAAAATTTCGTCCATTAATTTCCCCTGGGATTCAAAACTCTATATCTAACATTGTCAGCCACTACTTGACATAATGGTTTGGTATCAAAGAACAAAAAAAAATCAAGTAGCGTCAACATGCAATAGAAGGTATTAAGGGTAATAATTTTTTCCTTTTAACTTAGTATAACGTTTTCACAATAGCAAATTTTGAGGGAAAAATTCTTAAATATTGATCAAATACATTTGTTGATCTAATTTTGATGAGTCATGTATGAAAAGTCTAAGAAACGAGATGACATTTAACGTAATTAGTAGTGATGTCAAGGTTACATAATACACAACTCACTAGATGCATGATTACAAAACATGATTTTATATTATTTTGATTACTTTTTATTACATTTCTATTTTAATCTAGAATAAATAAAGAAATTATATTAAATATTGAAAATTGAATGGACAAGCGTCCTCAAATGTACTTAAAAAGAAATGCATATTGATTGACAATTGTAAAAATTAAAAAAAACAATTCTTATCTACAAATGAAGAAATATATATATCACAACAAGGAAACAATATCATATCTACAGATAGATGACTATACATCTAATAATTATTTAAAAAATATCATATCTACAAATGAAAGCAATGAAAATTACTACATTATGATTACAAGAGAGACAAATATCGCATCTACACAAAAAGAAACATATATCAAATAATAACTATTTAAAGCATTTATATCTGCAAACTAACAAGCTATTTTATAAGGCAATAAATCATTTTTTTTTATAAAAAATTTCATATCTTTAAATAAAGAAATTTTTTTTATAAATCATTTAAAGCATTTAGATCTGGGAAAACGGTCGGTCGAACGGGTTACGGGTCGTGTCACTTTCGGTCGGGTTATTTTCGGGTCGGGTCGAGTCACTCTCGGTTCCGGGTCGGTCGGTTTGACCCAACGGGTTATGAATTTTGAAAATAAAAAAAGTGATTTTTTCATATTTTATTATTTATGAAAATTTTTAATAAAAAACCTATTTCCCATCCCTATGACATTAATCCCATATCAATTAACACAGTATTAAAGCCTTATATGTGACTGAATTCAAGTTATAAGAAATGAGTAATTGCGATGCTCGTTGTCTAAACTTTAAATCTCTATGTAGAGTTGCATACTTGGATTTGTAAGATACGTGTCACATTAGAGAAACCAGATGTGCGATTTTCTGAAACTAGTTGGTATGTTGGGTTCATCTAAGTGTAAAGAAAATAAGGCAATTAATACTTATTTTGAAAGACTTGTAATATACGTGCTTCATAAAAGTTATTGCCTTTTATTAAAGTTGTAACGTTAGATAAAAATGACGTTAAATATCTTCTCATTTTCTTATAAAAAATATTTTCACAATTTTCATTTTGGAAAGATATACAAATAACTAAGTACCTATTTCGACTTATAAGATACACGTTTTATTAGGGGTGTAAGTAATTTGGTGAAAACCCGAACACCGAACCAAACCAAATCGAATAAGTAATTTGGTTCGACTATATCTTAAATTTGGTTTGGTTTGGACTGAATTTTTATTATAATTCGGTGTTCGGTTTGGACTCGTTTTAGGGTCCAACAAAACCAAAAACCAAACAAACCGAAATGTTAAAAGCATATTATATCTTCTATTTGATTTGTTTGAATTTTTTCCCTTATTTTTAGATTTTTGCTAAATGTTTTTTACTTGTTCAAATTAAAAACCCTAAAATTCATAATATTTAGGAGCTTTAAAAAGAATAAGTTTGAAATGATACATGCAAATTTGACTTTCAGTGCAAAAGATACAAATCGGTGCAATTCGGTCTATTCGGTTCAATTTGGATTGGTATTTTAAAATTCGGTTCGGTTCAATTTGGATTATAAATATTATGATTTGGATTTGGACTGAAAATATCAAACAGAATTTTATTTGGTTTGATTTGGATTTGTATCGAATCCAAACCAAAAACCAAACTTTCACCCCTACGTTTTATAATTTAGGGTAGTGACATTTCTTTTCTGAAAAGCTCATTCAAATGTGCAAAACGTTCTTATAAATTAAATCGATTTTCTTACTGAAATGTAGAAGAACAAAAAACTCATTTGACTGATTTACGTTTTATAATTTAGGGTAGCGACATTTCTTTTCTGAAAAGCTCATTCAAATGTGCAAAACGTTCTTATAAATTAAATCGATTTGCTTACTGAAATGTAGAAGAACAAAAAACTCATTTGACTGATTTAACAAGATATATGTATTCAATTAAGATGATTATAACATTCTTTTTTTAAAGAAAAATAATTACGATGGATAAAAAATATGTTGAGATACGTTGAAAACAAAAATTTTATTTGAAATGAATTCTAACATTGAGATTACTCTAAAAATTGACATTAGACCTGTCAAAACGGGTCGGTCGGGTTATTTTCGGTCGGGTAATTATCGGGTCGGTCATGTTTCGGGTTAAGTCGCTTTCGGATCGGTGTTCGATTTTGACGTCGGATCCCGGTCCATTTTCGCGGATCAAATTTTCCTGTGTCAGTATATAATATATATATATATATATATATAATATATATATATATATATATATATATATATATATATATATATATATATATATATATATATATATAGAGAGAGAGAGAGAGAGAGAGAAAGAGAAGTTCAGGTGCAAACCTTCTTTATATGCGAACGGTGCGAACTTCTTCTGTGGCGTGTTGGATTTGAACGGATGGCTAGGATTTGCGCGGGAAGTTTTGTGTCAGTTATTACTTGTACGTTATGTTTTTCATTCAATTTTCATTTTCCTTTTTGGCTCTCTCTCTCTCTATGATTTCTGTATCAATTTTCATTATTCTTTGTGACTAAATTTCTTCAATTGCTACTCCATTTACATTTCTTCAACTGCTGCTTTAGTATTTCGGTATGCGTTTTAGTATTTTCTTCGATGTTTTTGTTTTCTGTTGCATTTCACTTTTTTTTTACTTTGTTATTGTTTTTGATGACTTTTTGTTTTGTTTTCTTTTTGGTTAGGGTTTGTATTTGTGAGTTCTTTCTTCAAATTAGGTATGATTTTTCAATTTTGTTGTTTTCTCTTTCGATTTTTCACTTTTTTGTGTTTTTTTTTCAAGTTTTTGTTATTATTTTGTTGACTTGCGGTAGCACATTTGTGCGATTGCGATTTTGTTCGATTGCGCATGCATCTCTTTTTCATTTGAAATTTTTTTATTATCTCTTTTTGATTTTTAGTACTGTTTTCTGCTTTTTGATTTTATTTGTTATTGTGTTTTTTTATGTAATTTTCGTGTTTTTATGTGTTGATCTGTTGTTTTTTTATTTGTTTTCTCTGTTTTGTTTATGTTTTGTTTTGTTTATGAACTCATAAATTTAATTTGATTAGTATGTGTTTGTATGTTTTTTTATGACAGTAGTGTTGTGTTGTTGTATATTTAAACAATGTTTTGTGGTGTTTTATGTAATTTTTTGATTTAATGTTGTTCATGTTAATGTTTATGATTTAATGTTTTGTTTAATGTTGTTCATGTTGTTGTTCATGTTTTGTGTCATTTGAGGTTTTTTTTATGGTTTATGTGTTGTTTATATGACATTTTTGTGTTGTTATCTGTTCTGAACACTTATTTTAATATTACTTGTATCGTTTATGTGTTGTTTTGTTGTAATGTTATTTTTCATGGTTTATGTGTTTTTTTATGTAATTTTCGTGTTTTTGATTCGAATGGAGGGCCAAGATTGACGCGGGAAACTATTTGGTAGTTTCTTGTACGTTTTCTTTTTGCATTCAATTTTCAGTATCTTTTTCTCTTTCACTTCTGATTCTCTCAGTGATTCTTAGTGATTTCATTTCAGCGATTCTCTCAGTCTTTTTCTGCATTCAATCTTCATTTTCAGGGATTCTCTTCACTTTCGTACCTTATTTTTCGATTCGATCTTCATTTTATCGGTATGCATTCAATCTTGATTGTTGCTTTTTTCGTTTTCTTTTTGTTTTGTTCGTCATTTTCAGTTTCGATTTAGGTTTTGTTAGGGTTTCAATTTTTGATTTTCTTTAATTGCAGTTGCATTTTACAATTTAGGTTTGATTCTTCATTTTCATTTCTCAGTCACAATTAGGTTTGCTTTTCAATTGCACTTCAATTCTGTCTACTACATATGTATTCGTTTATTTGTTGTTTTGTTGTTATTTTTCATCGTTTATGTGGTTTTTTTTTAATTTTTTAATGTGTTTTAATGTGTTTATTTGTTTTCTCTGTTTTGTTTATGAACTCATAAATCTACTTTGATTAGTATGTGTTTGTATGTTTTTTTATGACACTAGTTCTTTGTTGTTTTATGTAATTTTTTTGATTTAATGTTGTTGAAATTTATTTTTCCAATGTGTCATTTGATGTGTTGTTATATGCCTTTTTTGTGTTGTTATATGCCTTTTTTGTGTTGTTTTCTCTTCTGAACACTTATTTTAATATTCGTTTATGTGTTTCTCTGTAATTTTTCGTGTTTTCAGATTATATACGATGGTTATCACTCGAAATTCTCAACAGTCTCCTGAAACAAGTGAGGTTACGAGTATTAACAAACTTATTGCAAAGCGAAAAGAGAAAAAGCGGAAGAAAACAAAAGCCAAGTTTGTTGACAAAGAGACAACATCAAATATTGCAGACAAGGTCAAAGAAGGAAAGATCATTGCTCATGGTGAACATGAAGGTTTCTTGTTGTTTATTATATATTTATTATTTTTTCACATTTTCAAGTTGTTATTTTCTTGTTGTTTGTCAATTTTACTTATTATTTTTATAATTACTATAACAGAACAGGCTGTAGTTTTTGTCAACAAAATCATTGCTATAACTGAAGTGCATGATGAAGAGCCTGAAAAAGAAGGTCTAAAATTTAATTTATTTCTGCCCTGTTTCATGTTACTTTACACTTTTTTATGTTATTTTACTTATTATTTTACTTTACTTATTACTCTATATGTATTTTAGACTCGATGGAAAATACATCACCATCAACCAAACGTCAAAAAACTCTTGAAGTTGATAAAGGTGTGGAAGAGGCATTGAGAGAAACTCTTTCATTGCCTATATGTTCTACTCCATCCTCATCAAAACGTAGCCAAGGCAATGAAGGAAGTAAAGGTATTATTAAGTTGATGTTACTTATTCACTAATTTTTATTATTATGTTTTGATGTTTTTATGTTACTTTACACTTTTATTATGTTATTTTGCATAGAGTTTCTTTTTATTTTACTATATTCTTGCATGCATTCCAGATCAAGTTACTAACACTGCTGTTGTGAAGAGAAGTATACAATCTAGTGGTTCGAAGAAGAAATCTCATAGTCAGCAACATATAGCTGTTGTCCAACAAGAAGGTTGTTATATTCATTTCATATTTGTACTTCTTTATGTTAACATATTTTATGTTATTATTTGATCATTTATTGTTACTTTCTTATGTATTATTCTATATGTATATTAGACTCGATGAAAAAAACATTACCATCAACCAAAACTCAAAAAAGTGTTGATGTTGATAAAGGTGTGGAAGAGGCATTGAGAGAAACTCTTTTGCTGCCTGTATGTTCTACTCCATCATCATCAAAACGTAGCAAAGGCAATGAAGCAAGTAAAGGTATTATTAAGTTGATGTTACTTATTCACTAATCTTTATTATTATCTTTCTTGTGTATATTTTGATGGTACTTTTCATGATTTATACGCAATTCTAGAGCAAGTTTTCCGATCTCAAATCAATGAGACCACTAATGACCTAGCTGTTGCGACACAACATGAAGCTATGGAAGTTGAATGTGAAGCTGAAGATGCAATTGGAATCCAAATTGAAGCTGATGCCAAATCTGATAAAGATGATAAAAGTACAAATGATCAATCGAAAGACGGTATGCAAATATAAATATAACAGTATTATTGTGAAATTCATGTTACTTTTTAATTTTTTTGCTCTGCTTTATGTGAAATTCATGTTACTTTTACATATTGTTTTAAAGGTAATCCTGATGAGCAAGGAAATGATGATTCTATTTCTGAATATGAATCGGTAACTAGTGAGCCTGAAGAAATTGAGCAAGATGAAGAAGGTGAAAAAACTAATGTTGATGAGGAAAATCAAGATGGTGAAGTTGTACCTGAACAAGGTATTCAAGTCTGATATATTTTTTAATTTCTTTAGATTATTAATTGTACATTATAACTTGAAGCTATATACTGTTATGTATAGTGCTGGAAATTCTTGCAAGCGAAGGTGGAAGAGGTTGTACGTCAGCAACAAAAGAAAAAAATGGAAAGGAGGCAGTTAAAGGTATAAAATTTATTTTTTATTTTTATAATATTATTTAATTTGAATTTGTGTTACTTTCCAGCAATTTATTGTTTTTATTGTGTTGTGTTATGATTTTAAACTATCAAAAAAGTTTCAAAGCTCGTTTCATCTGAGATTTTCACTACCACAAGTTCAAGTGAATCTGAAATCGATGATCAAAATGAATCTGAACCGGAAAGTGATGATAGTGAGGACGAAGAAAAAGGTATTTTTCTATTTCCTGTACCTTTTTAATTTTTTCATGTTGTTTTTTAATTGAGTGTTATTGTAATTAAAATTTTTGTTTTTCTATTATAGAAATTGAAACAAAGATGAAGATTGTTAATAAAAGGAAAAGAAAACAATTGACAGGTTTGCGTTTTAAGAAATTTAAGTTATATAAAGTTATTTTATTTTTTTTTTTGCTTTAAAAGAAATTGGTTTTTTTTTTTTTTGTAGTTGTTCAAAGTTAATTGCCTTCTAGGTTGACAAAAAGTCATGCTTTGCAGTTAAGTTTAGCTTCTCAAAAAGCTACTGTTGGGAAAAATAAGCAATTGGTAAAGCGTAATGTGAAGAAGAATGTTGCATCTCCATCTATTATTGTTATACCTGACGAGTGAGTGATCCGGAACTGTTGATATCTTTGTGTATACAACTTTTAAAAGAGTTGCTATCGATGATAATTATGTTGCTTTTTGATTAGTTTTGGTTGTTAGTAACATTTATTATTTATGTGGCAGGCGAAAAGAATCTTTTCATTTACTTTCAAATGCGGGGGGACTTATGCTTTTAGGTGACATGATGTCTGTCAAACAAAAACAAGATTTAAAAGAAATTGGTTTTAATGGTTTATTACATGTGAATTTGTTGGAAAGTTTTCATTGGATTGTGCCTTGGTTTATCAAACAATATGACACTGAGACAAGTGTCTTTATTGTAAATGAAACAACCAAGTTTACAATAACAGCGTTTGATGTATGTGACATTTTTGGTTTGCCAATTAGTCAATCAAACCCTGTTATTGAAACTAGTAGGCAAAGAAAGAATAATCCCGATACATATTTGATCGAGCAATGGAGGGAGAAACTAGATGGTTGTCAAAGTAGGGAAATATCCTCACAAAAATTGTTTGATATGATTGTGACTAATTTGAGGGATGGTGGTCCTGATTTTAAACGATTTTTTATAATGTATGTGATGGTTACTTATTTGGCTCCCACTCCTCACAAACAAGTAGACTGGAGTTTAGTTAAGGCTTTAAATGATGTTGATGCATTAGGGTCTTTGGATTGGTGTGGTTGGGTTCTGAAAAAGCTCAGGGAAAATCTGAAAAGGGCACAAAATAAGGAATTGAAATACATTCCTGTTTGTGTTACTATCTTGGAGTTAGCATATTATCATCGGTTTAGCATAAGGGGAGTTTGGCCTTCAAAAGAATTACCCTTAGTACAACATTGGACCTACGATCTGTTGAAAGAGAGAGCTAAATCTGAATTGAAAGCAAGATCTATGGGCCTGGGGGAGTTTGATTCATGTACATACCCAATCACTTCAAAGAAGATGGACAAGAACATTGTGGATTTTCAACAACAAAATGTGCTACAAAAAGATTATTTGTCGATTCCCTTGCCAAAAGGGTACAAGATGGTTAGCGATGAGGATATTCATAATGACTCAAAAGATGTGAGTTTACTTTTACTTTACTGTTATGTTTTATGTCTTTTAAGACATTTACTGTTTCGTTCTGATATTTTCATGTTGCTTTTTGCAAAGATTTCTTAGTTCAATTTTTACTGATTTAAGTTTCATGTTATGTGTTATAATTATTGTTTGTATTCTCCAAAGTTTTCATTTTTAGTGATTAAAGTTTTCATGTTTATGTTGTAAACAGTTTTAAGTTCATTTTTTTTATCAAACAATTAAATGTTAGCTTTTTAACAGTTTTATGTTACTGATCTACAATTTATTGTTTCTTTCTGACTGTTTATGTTACTTTTTATCAGGAAATTGTTGAGAAATTAGCTAAGATGAAAAGGAATATGGATATTGTCACTCAATATCATATGAACAACTTCAAGAGATTGAAAGCAATGGCTACTGAAGCCACAACCTCAACTGGGCAGAAAAGGCGGAAAGACTCTTTATTGCCAACTTTTTTACAATGGCTTTCTAACCCTAATGTGTGGAAAGAAATTGATGATGTGGTTGATAAACTTATGGATGTTAGGACAAGAGCTTCTAACATTGACTTTCCATCATTTGACTTAGGGTTGGAAGAATTTGGGAATCTTAATGTTGGGCAAGCAAAGATAAAACCAAATGTTGATAAAGGAAAGAAGAAGATGAATTGATGAAACCAAATGTTGTCTTTAAAAAACTCTTTTGTGTAATCTATTATTATGATGTAACCTTTATTATGATGTTGTTACTTTTGTGATGGTACTTGGATATTGTGTATTTGAAAACAGTTTATGATACAGTAGTAACTGTTTTATAGGTTTTAGTAACATATAACTTACAAACTGTATCTTTTATGCATGTTTTATAATATTGTTAGTTTTTCTTTCAATTTATGTTATATTTAAATACCTAGTATGTGATACATGTGTCATGAGTTTGTTACTTTTTCAAATTCAACTATAATTGTTTTATGAAGTTTAGCAACATTTAACTTGCAAAAAGTATCATTTATTCATCCTTTATATGATTATTGGAGATTTAATAATAGTAGTATTTACTTATACTTCTTTCATCATTCAATAGATTACATAAATACTTCTAAATATTCATACTGAAAATAAACTATAATGTTCAATTACAATTTTCTGAATATTCATATCCATAGTAGAAATAAAGCTTTTTGTAGAAGAAAGAAACACATATGTAGTAGACAGAAACATAAATATCTCCAATTACATTACTAAACAATTACATAAATATTTCTAAACACATGTATTAGACAGAATATTTATATCATACAAACATTTTTAACTAGTAGACAGAATATTTCTAAACACACATATGTAGTAGACAAAATATTTCTAGTACAAAACTACATATGTAGTAGACAGAATAATTCTAAACAATTACATAAATATTTCTAAACACATATGTAGTAGACATCTTCTTTAAAATCAGTTTTGATTAGTTTTGATCTTGAAGTTTGCAGTAACATCTGCTTCTCCAACAGCAACACAAAATTTGTATCTAATCAAACACTTTTAACTAGTACAAAACTACAGTCTAATCAGTTTTGATCTTGAAGTCTGCAGTAACATCTTCTTCTCCAATAGCAACACAAAATGTGTACCTAATCAAAGTTCAAAATAACAAATTTTAATAGTATGTTGAGGTTATCAAAATAATTATATATTTTGATAAATGAAAAATCTCACCAAAAGGATAATAAAATACTTTAAAATCATGACTTGCTTGATCTTGTAGTCTTTTTTCTGCTTGTATCATTTCTGAAAAAAGGAGTTGAATAATATAAATAAAAAATAATAACAAACTTTGATAAGAAATAAGTTGAAAAATACAGGAAGCACTTACTTTTTGTTCTTATCTGGGCATGTACGACTATTATGACCAGCGATCTTTCCACATGTTTTACAGCGCTTTGGAATTATAGACCTATTAGCCTCTTTGTCATTACAATCACTTTTCTTTCTAGTGCCCTTATTTGAAGATACTTTTGGATTTTGGATGTTAATAACTTCGGGTGCTTTACAACCAATAAAATTCTCTAAATCTTGATCTTTTGTTTGTTCCACTAAACTGTTTTTCTTTTCTAAAAGTTAACTTGAATAGTCTTTTAATTTGTCCAATAAATCTTGAAGATCATCTATACTACTTTCAGCCAAACCAACACAACGATGAACTTCGTTTCAAACATCTCCTAATATCCTTTTTTTTGGATCATCAATAATAGAATCAATTAACTGTACTCCATTAACATCATATATAGGAGTTTTTAAAGCATGTTTAGTCCACCTACTCAAAATGTGTTGCTCAGACAATTTATTAACACCCTTAGCATTTAAAACCCACAAAGAATGCCTACATAAAATTCCAACACGTCTAAACATCTTACATGAGCAATCCACCTCAAGTGTTTTTGGATCAAAAACAACAGGTAAAAACCCTTTTGTTGCCCAAATAAATCACTGAAAAGCAATCTTTACCATTGTCAACATGATATTTGTCTAGCCCACATTCAAAACAAGCAGCGCAAATTTCAGCTTGAAAATCATAAAAAGCAGCAAGAGTATATAAAGAAGCAACTTGTTTTTCCAACATTAATGGTGTCTTAAGTGGTGGAGTAAACAACTTATCCTTACTTTCAAGTATTTCTAGTTTATGACGTTGTGCGTCCATTGCGCTTTGAAATCGCATTTGAAGCTCGACTAAAGTGAGAAACTTGTTCACAAAAAAATTAAAAAAGTTATTCTCACTTTCTGACCTTGATGTAGTCCTAAACAAACCACCCATATAAATAGATCTAAAATAAGCAGGAACCCACATTTCTCTAATATTATACATAGTTGACAACCAAACATTTTCATCCAACTTTTGTTCCTTAAAATCAAATAGCAATTTTGTCCACTCAGATTCAAATTCATGTGGCTCATTGTCCCTATTGTACACCAAATAATTAATCCGTTTAAGAAAATTTTCATCACTACGCAATTCAACAGATACTTTATCCTTCAACTTTTTCATTATGTGCCACACACAAAACTTATGAACAGAATTTGGAAAAACTGTGGGTAAAGCAATCTTAACAGCGGGGTCTTGATCAGTAATAATAGAAAATGGTTGTTTCCCCCCCATAGCATTCAAAAAAGTCTGAAAAAGCCACGTATATGATACAACATCCTCCTTGCTACTTAAACCAATGGCAAATGTAACACACCGTTTATGATTATCTACACCCGTAAATGGCACAAACATCAAATTGTACTTATTAGTGCTATATGTAGCATCTATTGATATAGAGTCACCAAAAACAGCATAATTTCTTCTACATGTACCATCAGCCCATAATGCTAAGCATAGTGATTTGGATTCATCAACATCGAAGTCAAAGAAAAAGCTAGGACAATTTTCTTTTTTCCTAAGAAACATTTCAACAAACATTTGACCATCAGCATCATTTATATACCCTTTTAAATCCCTATAAAAATTCTTAAAATCATCTAGGGATGAACCAACGCTCATGTAGCTACCTACTTGCTCTTTCCATATTCTAAATGAACTAGTGGAACCTTGATTCAACTTTAAATTATTAAAAATAAACCTTTTTTTCCCAATGTGCATGTCAGATGAACCTTTCATATGCAACCTAGTAGTAGGAGATGCAAAACCATGGTTATGACCTTCTACAAACTTAAAAACAACATATTTTTCATCTTTAGTCCTACGAAAATCAATTATAGCAGGACAATTCACACGAGAATGTAAACGTTTTCTAGTAGTGTTAGATTTCACAGTTCTTTGCCCTTGTCTATTACAAACAAAATACTTGATCATTATAACATCGTTAGACTTTTTCTCCCCAAAACGTCTAACTTCAAAGCCACAAGCATTTGCATAATTCTTATAAAAACACATACCATCATCTAATGTATCAAATATCATATTTACTTCAGGAAGTAACTTAGCTTCACAGTGAGGAATTACTGTTTTGTGTTCCCCATATAGGGCTAAACATAAATCAGATATTGGCTTAGGTGTTGATGAACTAGCATCATCTATAACTAATTCATCAATTTCTTCTAATTGAACCTGAAAAAGAAAATTACACTAAATTTTAATAAAAAGAAACTTTTATATTTTAAAAAATAACACTAATAAAGCACAATGTATATCATTTTCACAACACTCATTGTTCAACATTTAAAAAAAATAACAGTAACAATATTTTTTTGAATAAATGAAACAATTATACATCATAAAGCAACACTAAAATAAACAAAAATTATAGCTAACAAAGTATTTATAAGTTCACTCAAAACAACTATTCTAAAAAATAACACTAAAAGAGCACAATGTAAATTGTAGACGAACAAAAATTATAGCTAACAAAGTAATAGGACTAAAAGATTCACCATTTTTGTAGACGAACAATGTGTTGTTGCAATTTGTAGCTGAACGGTAGTTATAATGGCTAATGTGTTCTTCAACTACCTATAGAAAATAAAAAAAGCAAGTTATTATCAATTGATTAAAGAAAGAACACGATTTTATGAATTTCTTCTTGCCTTTTTGCTGATTTGTAGTCAAATTTTGGAGTTTCGCTGCTGAAATTGTAGCTGAAATCGCAGGTGAAATGTTTTCGGAAGAGAGAGAAACAATTTCGGAAGAGAGAGAAGTGTAAATCGCAGGTGAAAAGCCCTAAAATGTTAATTTCGTGGAATTTACGATTTTGCCATTAAACACCGTGTAAATCGTAGCCGTCAATTGCAATCCATCGGTATTGAATGCTTGTTCGCACGGCGATATAACAGGGTTCGACTAACGCTATAAATATAAAATTATATGCAAATTAAAAAATACAATAAAAGAAGATTCCCATTAATATTCCAGAAGAAAATAGAAATAAAAAAATTTATATTTAATGTAAAATTAGTCTCAACAAACAATATAAAATCACCAATGTTTTCTTTAAATCTAATAAATTTAGAGTAGGCGTTGAACAAACATACTTACTATTGTTACATACATACTCTTTAACTAAAATTATTTTTTTCAATAGATAAAATAAAAAGAAAAAAATAAAAATCTCAAGGCTCTTTCTCTCACTCATTTCTCTCCTGACCTTGGTGTCTCCCTAAACATCTCTAACCCTCCTTTCTTTTCTCACAATTCATCTGTCTATGGAGTGGAAACATGTGGGCAGCAGAAAAAGGCGCAGAAAAATCACTCTCAACAATCCTGTTACAATCAATAACCAACACCAAAACATCTCCAAACCCACCTCTAAATCCAAACAAATTAATCAAATTCAATCTCAAAAAAAGTCAAAAATGTTGGGATCATCATCATCATCTTCTTCTTCTTCATCATCTTCATCTTCATCTTCTTCTTCTGGGATTGCTGAAGTATCAGATCTACCATGTAGCATCCTGATCGACATCTTGGGAAGACTTCCTTTGAGATCTTTAATTGATTGCAGGTATGTCTGCAAATCATGGAAATCTTTAATCACAGAATCTTATTTCTACAGATTATACTCACATCATATGCCCACTACTTTGATCCTTCAAGTTAAAGGAAACTCTCTTGAATCTCTTAAAGAAATTTGTTTCATTGAACAAGATGATCATTCTTTAACCCGAAAAATGCGCCTTTTATGCAATTCCAATAAACCTAAGTCAGATCTCAGCTACTCGGGTCTTTTACCTTCTAATTTCCGGTTCCAACTTGGAAACGGTTGTAACGGATTGGTCTGTTTAAGGGAGATTCGGACCCGTGAACCTTGTTTGATTTGGAATCCTGTTTTAGGTCAATTTGTTATCCTTCCGAAACCTACTTCCACCACCATCGATAAGGTGGTGGCAGGTTTCGGATTTTGTGGACGCACTAATCGGTATAAAGTACTCCGGGTTTTCCGTTCAACAATCGACCCACCATGGAAGAAACGGGCTGAAATATATGTTTTAGGTGTTGGGACAAAATGGAGAGAAATCGGGGATGTTCCGTTTCCTATTCCTTCAAGAATTCCCGGATTTTTCACCAACAATTCACTCCATTGGATATTAGAATACAGCAACATCAGTAATGGCAATGGCGATAATTATGAGGATATTAATAATGAAACTCTATATGGAATCGGAAACAATACCAATTCTTATTCAGAGCTAATTTGTGGGTTTGATTTTGTGGAAGAGAATTTCAAAACAATTCCATCACCACCCATTTTCACATTAGAGCAAAAAGACAAGTACCATTGGTCTAATTTGGGGATCATAGGAAATTGCCTTTCAATATCTGCAATTGATGCTAAAGTATTCAGACCTGATGTTCAAGTATGGGTAATGGAAGAGTACGGTGTGCCCGAATCATGGGCAATGCGACTCTCCATTCGGGACCCAACCGTTGACTGGTGGGACCCGTATCGGTGGATTCAGGTCACAAATTTTGTCAGGAATGGGGAGATTTTATTGCTTTGTGCACATTGTTATGTACTTGCTTATAATCTTCGTGAGCGTCGATTCCGAAGCATTGAAGGGTTGGATTTTCCTGTCATTGCCCATGTCCCTAGCTTTATCTCCCTGGAGGATGTCTTGACTACGCACAGAGGAACTGGATCATTGAATGTTAGATATCTCTAATAGAAGGAAGCGGTTCTCGACTGACGAATCGAGAATACTAGTATTTCGTGTGCCGAACACTCATTTATTAATCGGTCTTGAACCAACTCGATTGATTGTTATAGGTTACACAATTTGATATTGATATTGCTTTTAATCAAATGAATGGGGTCATGGTAATAGTTTGTTTGTGCTATTGGGGTTTAGGTTTTTTTTACATGAAGTGTAAATTATAGGTTGTTTGTCAATTTGAGATGAGAAGAATAAGGTTTGAAAAAATGGTTAAATTTTATAAAGAAAGGGCATGAAATTTATCAAGGCGAATTGAGTTTTCTGTTCTGTGGACACATAAAGTGTTGGAATAGACAACATTTGAATCAAGATGATGAGATCACAGATATTTTGCCCTATATAAGTTCATCGGATTCACAAAATATCTGGCTCCAAATCTGATTATATTGATCAAGTCGAATTTAGAGACAGACTAGAGTTTGACCTCATAAAAAATCCTATACTCTGAGCCGACTCCAATTCGACCTGACTCGACTCAACTCCCGACAGGTTAATTATATCCAATGATATTAAAAAGTAAATTTAACTAAGATGGAAAACAACTCTTAGAATTGGACCATAGAATCGATTCATAAAATTGAATGGTTCAAGAATTTTGCAAAAATAAGTTGTAATTGCTTATGTATAGCCATTCTTAATATCAAACACTTAAATCTATCTATCTATAATTAGTGATGGCCACGGTCCGGGTTGGGCCGGTCCGTCGCTCCATCCGGCTCCGCTCCACCGCTCCGCTCCATTTGAACCCGACTGAACGCTTCCGGCTCCGCTCCGGCTCCTGGACCGTTTCAAACGTTCTTTGGCGTTCATGAGGCGGTTCCGCGGTTCCAATACGACGTACCTTCGACTTTTAATTAAATTTTTAATATTAAAATACTAAAATAATACGGACGTACCTTCGACTTCGTCGATTACATGATTATTATCGAAATATTTACTAAAAAAAAACAAAAAAATAAATTAATAAGAAACGAATCGACGATATATAAAGATGAATAATAAAAAAAGGGGGAGAGATTGGACTTGAACCTAGTATCCCGAATAAATACTAAGCGCCACGTATCCCAGGGAATCAAAGTCCACGAGTTCGCTTGCACTCTTTATATTTTATTGTTTAATGTCGGGTCCGATCATCGCGGCTTGTGATCCTATTCGCATCGCCGCTTGGTTGGTTGGATGCTTCCCACTCGGCCTCCGATGATGCTGACGTATCCATCATCATCCATGGATCATCTTCCTCTTCATCATCCTCGCCCTTTCTCCTTGCATTCGACCTCCGCTCGATCCCAATCTTTTGCAAACACATATTTGAATGCTATGTGGTGCAAGACGAGATCACATTACATCCAAAACACTTTTACCAGCACTAAAAGCCAATTCGACGATAAGAAGCGGAATTGCAAGGATATCCTTTGCAATTCGATAATATTGGTATTTTACCGATTTTCCTCTCCACCATTCTAAAATATTATAATTACTTAGGTCTATTTCAAAGTGATGTTTAAGGTAGTTATCAACTTCTAAATATGAAGCGTGGAGGAGGAAGAAGATGATCCTAGTCCTAGAAAAGTATCATCGCACTCATTATGTTAGCTATAACGGATTATAATAATCGGACGCGTCGAGACGCTAGCACGCTAGACGATCGCATCGGTTATATATACTAGAATAATGGTCATAAAGGTCCACTAATAGTTTTTACAATTGCCTACATAATTATGTACATCAGAGTCAAGCATTTAATGCTTGATAATAAAATCCTATAATTTTACTTAGTGCTCCGCTTTAAAACACTGATCTAAAATTGTCGCTATGCCATAAATATAAGGAAAATCATTAAAATAAGTCTTCCACTTATTCATCATTTCTTCAAGAATCGGCTTCAAAAATGTTAGTATCTTCATAAGAATATGAATGCATGATAAAATAAGAACACATTCACTTATTACTAAGTGAACGTTTGGTTGGTATACATAAGAAAATATCTTAGTTGCGTGGACATACGCTTCTAGTAGTTTTTGTACTCCTATGGCTAAGTCCCAAGTATCATCACTGATACTTATATGGCTATCCGTAAACTCACAAAACCCAATATACTTTTCTAAGTTCATATTGGGCACATAATTGTTTATATCTTCGTTTAACGTGTCCTAATCTAAGCCATTTGACTATATCTCTAATGGGACCTAATAAATCACTTAAATTTTTGATACCTGCTTGACAAGATAAGTTTACAATGTGAGCACAACAACGTACATGTAATAAACTACCTCCTAATATTCTAGTAAAAGCGGGTTCATTATATAAAAGTTCCATGCATTTTATGTTTGCAGGAAGCATTATCAAGAGAACAACTAAATATTTTATCCAATAGGTTCCATTCTTTACAAATTTCAACTAATCTATATTTTATGTTTTCACCGTATGTCTTTCGCATTAACTCAACGTATTATTCTTTTTGAATAGACCACTCACGCTATCCAATGTGTCTACACACATATAAGGTTCTAAATGTGGGGAGTCATCAAATATCTGGCCGTTAAGCTAACTCTACCGCCAAAAGTTTTAAACATTTGTGTCAATTCATAGAGATTGTTGTAAACATTTCCTAGTAAACATTTCCTATTGAAATATTCATATCTATGACTTTCACCGTGATTAAAGGGCAATTCATCACCAATAACATATTTTGAAAACTCATCGATCATTTCGTCACGATTATATCTAAAAGGCGTACCTCCGGGTCCGCCGGGGAAGTCCGTTGCCCATTGTTGTTGTCCGCTTCCGCTTGTTGTCCCGCTACCGCTTGCATGCTTTTGGTGATTCCATGCTTTTTCGCCAAATGTTTGTTGAAGGATCCCGTACCACCACCTAACACGTATTCACAAAACACAATAAATATAAATATCATATCATGTACAAAATATTTTTGATGTACAAAATATAAATATCATGTATAAAAACTTAAAAAGTATTTACCTTTGGTAAAATTGTAAGAAACTAAAGGCTTTACTCCTTGACTTTCACAAACTTGACAAGTGCATATGAAAACTTCCTGTTGTCGGTTGGTACTTTTGTAAAATACCACTCAAACATGTGAACTAGCTCTACCAAGTAGGAGGTGGTATTGCCTGAAAAGGTTGTCTTATCGGTTCATTTTCATCTAAATATAAATATAAAAACATTATTAAAATAAATAATAATTTATAATTCAATTAAATTGAAGAATAAAAATTAGAAAACTAACCAATACTTTGAAATTCACTCGCTTACCACGTGTTCTTTGTTGTTGTTGTTGTGCTTCTTCTTCTATTCTTGTTGATGATTGTCAGATCTAAGTATCCCGATAGGTTGTTGGTTCTTCTTCTTCTTCTTCTTCTGTGCTTCTTCTTCTTGTGTTTCTTCTTCATCTTGAATTTCTATTTTCTTCAACATGTTCCGATACTCATGTAATTCTCGCATCTGTATGGCTCGCATCTTCTGATAAGTCGGTTCGTAATTACTAACCGAAGGTGTTGTTGATATTGATGGAGTTGAAATTGCCTTTCTTTTGGAGCTAGAAGAAGAACCCCCCAAAGATTTTGCCACTTTAGTGACTTTTTTAGTGGCTTTTTTCAAGAATGAAGACATGATAATATTAATATTTATGTAATTAAGAAATAATTAATAAATACTTAAGAATTAATTAGAAGAATAATTAAGAACTAATTAAGAAATAATTAAGAACTAATTAAGAAATAATTAAGAAATAATTAAGAAATAATTAGAAGACTAATTATGTAATTAAGAGAATAATTGCGTAATTAAGTAATTAAGTAGAGAGAGTAGGAGAAGAGATGAGTTGTGAATTGGAATGGTTGAAAGTGATGGGTATTTATAGAAAATTTTGTAACGGCACTAACAGCTAGTTTGACCCAATTCAAACGAATTTTTTGACCGGTTCCAAAGAACCGTGGCTCGTGGAACTCGTCGGTTGGTCCGTCGTGCCCGCTCCATGGAACCATGGCTGGTGAACTCGGTCCGGTCCGTTCATCGAACGGTTCCTTTGAACCGGTGGGCCGGGTGAACCGGTCCACGGTTCTTTGGTCCGTGTTTTCGTTTTTCCGCGGTTCCACCGCTCGCAATTTTTCCGCGGTTCACTTGCGGTTCGGTTCCGTCAAACCGCCAACGCTCCGGTCTGTTCCGGCTTTCAGCGTTCGGGACCGGTTCGGCACCGGGCCAACCCGGACCGTGGCCATCACTATCTATAATATAATAACTACTAGGTATCTACCCGTGCCATGCACGAATCACCTGAAAATCATATAAGTAATAAATAATTTGGTTTTTAACATCTAAGATAGGGTATTTGCTTGATATCATCACTTGGTTACAACTCAAACTTTCATAGAGTTTATTCCCTTATTGTAAGAGTAAATGTGCATTATGATGTGATTTTAAATCTAACAAAGACAGTGTTTGGTAAAAGAGAGAACTGAGCATTAGCTGGTTGAGGGAATTAGTTGATTTAATTGGTAAAATAAGCTAAAAAAATTTATTTGATAAATGAACTTGTTTATACACCTTATGAGAATGTTGATCACGACTTCACAATCATTAGGGTCCCTAACTATTCCATTGTGAATTTAACAATCTAATAAGAAAATTCTCTAATATTACTTACACAGTTTAAATCTCTAACTCAAATCGTTGAACATATATGCCAGCTAAAATTGAAAAGTTTGCATTCTAGTTCTCATAATAGAACTATATTACATCTAAAATTAGAGTAAGAATTTTAAACTATTAATAGGGCTCTAAAAACGTTGAAAAAAACTAAGAGTAATAACTCGTATGTTTATTTGCTTGAAATATTCTTCATATATGAAGTACTCCCTCCGTTCCTTTTTGATGTTCCTATTTGGGTTTTTCACCAAGATTAAGAAAAATGGAATCTTTGGTGGTAGTGGGTATTATTTTAATTATATAGTAGTGGGAAGTAATGATTGTATTGAAAGTATGAGAGAAAAAATAATTAAATAATAGTGTAATGTAATGATTGTATTGGAAGTATGAGAGAGAAAATAATTAAGTAGTTGTGTGAAGTAAGGAAAGTGGGGATTTAAAGGGTAAAAGTGGGATGAAAACTTTCCAAAAATAGAAAGTATTCTAAAGTGGAAAAACTTATGGAACTACCCGTTTAAGTAAGGTGGAAAAACAAAAAGGAACGGAGGGAGTACTATACATTGTTTTATTTACAAAATAAAAGTTATTGTCGACTTAGGTATATAATTGAGTACTAATAAAATAATTGTAACTATATATTTTACGTTATTCGCTAAAATATGTGGCTTTCTTCTTATAAAATTGTTTATTAGGTTATTTTTATTAAGGTAGCAATGATCATTCTACTTTTGGATATTAGCACAACTGCACAAGAGGTTTTCTAAAATAACTTAAAATATATTAAAAATTATTTTAAAATACATTGTAGTTATTTTTTCTTAATTAATTTGTATTATTTTTTACAATCATAATGTGACTAAAACGTAATACTAAATTATTCAGGTATTTACATTTTTTTAATATGTTCTTTTCAAAGAAATAGGACACATGATTTGGACAAAGAATTAATATTGTAGGCTAAATAATGTAAAATAAAAAATAGATTGAAAATAGACTTGTCTTTAAACCCAACCTAATCCGACCCGAACCATTTCAGAGATGAAATACGTAAACTATAAATGAATTGAGATGTCAATAGATAAACTCTTTGAAATTACTACAAAGTCCAGAGCTTTACAATGAGTCAATCCAAAAGTTTGGATTTTTTATTTTAATCAAAAGTTGAAATTTTTAGAATCAAATCGATTAAGGTTGGGATATTTAAACTAATTTTCCATACAAACATAACATGTATAAAAATTAATTATATAAATTAATTATAAAAATATAACATGTATAAAATAATTTAAAATATATTATAAAAATTATTTTAAAATACATTGTAGCTATTTTTTCTTAATTAACTTGTAATATTTTTTACAATCATAATGTGACTAAAACGTAATACCAAATTATTCAAATACAAAGGTATTTACATTCATTAAAAATGTTCTTTTCAAAGAAATAATGTAAAATAAAAAATAGATTGTAGATAACTAAATAATGTAAAATAAAAAATAGATTGAAAATAAACTTGTCTTTAAAACGTAATACTAATGTGACTAAAACGTAATGCTAAATTATTCAAATACAAAGGTATTTACATTTTTTAAAAATGTTTTTTCAAAGAAATAAGACACATGATTTGGACAAAGAATTAATATTGTAGGCTAATATTTGATAGTATTTATAGATATATCAAAATTGTTAATACCTAAATAATGAAAAATAAAAAATAAATTGAAAATAGACTTGTCTTTAAAACCCAGCCTAATTCAACCCGAACCAATTCAGAGATGATATACGTAAACTATAAATGAGTTGAGATGTTAATAGATGAACTCTCTTTGCAAAAGTCAATATTTTGAAAGTCAATATATACTTAGTATTTTACAGAGGAAAAATTATCTAGAATAATCCAAACAATTCATGATTATCCTACAATAATCCCACCTATTGATTAATCATGAATAATCCCAACTTTAATGGTGACCGGATGACTTGCTGTAGCAAGTTTTAATTTTTTTTTAAAAAAGATAAATTAAAATAAAATGTCGAAAAAAATGTTAAAAAATATTCATAAAAAATTTATGATTTTTTTTATAATTTAAAATTTTTTATGTAAATTTTCAAAAATATTTTCTAATTTTAAATTAATATTTAATTTATTTTTTTGGTGAATTACCTACTATAGTA
This sequence comes from Amaranthus cruentus, assembly GCA_019425755.1. Taxonomy (NCBI): domain Eukaryota; kingdom Viridiplantae; phylum Streptophyta; class Magnoliopsida; order Caryophyllales; family Amaranthaceae; genus Amaranthus; species Amaranthus cruentus. The sequence goes on along the minus strand of CM033450.1, from coordinate 19,935,461 downwards.
GGTCATCGGGTTACCCAAGTTTACTCTAGGAAAATACCCCTCAAAGTTGGGATTATTCATGGTTAATCAATAAGTGGGATTATTGTAGGAAAATCATGAATAGTTTGGATTATTCAATTAAAAGTTACAGATAAAAATATTCGTTATCATAATTATCATTGTAAAATTATTCTATATTAGATATTATATTGGTTATCATTTTATAGATATTCAAATTTGTAGAATAATTAAGTAGCTAGACGAATATTTTATACTCCCTCCACCCCCTTCTTATTGTCCACTTTCTAGTGGGCACGCAAATTAAGAAAAATGGTAGTGTGGTATTTTAAGTGATTATAATAATTGTAAAGGTGGTAGTTGAGGTATTCAAGTGATTCTAATAATTGAAAAGATGATAGGTGGGGTGTTTTAAATAATATAAGTTGGGGTAGTTGGGGGTATTTAGGTAAAAAATCTTTGCCAAAAATAGAAAGTGGACAATTAGAGTGAACTGACCAAATAAGGAAAGTGGACAATAAAAAAGAAACGGATGGAGTATTATTTTAAAGTATTAATACATTATTGGAAAATTTACCTAGAATAATCCAACATATTCGTGATTTTCCTACAATAATCCCACCTATTGATTAACCATGAATAATCCCAACTTTAAAGGATGATTTTCTATAGTAAACTTGGGTAACCCAATGACATGCTATAGTAGATAATTCACCAAAAAAATAAACTGAAAATTAATTTTAACTTTAAAATTTTTTTTGAAACTTTACATAAAAAATTATAAATGATAAAAAAAATCATAATGGAACACCGCAAAGGTACTAGGGGTTAAATCCTCAAATGAGAAGGCTGTAATTTCGGCACTGAGGAAGTCAAAAAGATTGTTGGTGTTGGAGGAGAACAATCCGTCGGGTTGTTCTTCTAATTGAAGTTTTGAAGTGCTGTGTTCTGGTGGTTGCTGGCGGTGATTGGAGGTAATGGGGGCGATTTTTTACGGTGGTGTTCGTTTTGCGATGGTATGTTTCGATGTTTGGGAGTGTCTCTCTAGCGTGGATTGCTGCTTGGTGTTGTCATGTGGGGTGTTTGGAGTTTGGTGTTTTTGGAGGTGATCAACATTTGTTTCTCTAGGCTGTAGCTTTGCTTTCTGTCGGGGGTGTGGTTCTGCTGCTTTGGTGTTTGGTGGTGTTTCGATGATGGCGAGTGTCGCCGTTTTGCTGGTGGGTGTCTCCGGTTCAAAGTGTGTTGTCGGTGGGGTTTTGTTTTTCGTGCGGTTTTCTGGTGTTGTGGTTTGTAGTCCCGGTGATGTCAGTCATAAATGTTGATGGCAGCTGTTTTTCTTTCCCTGTGGCGTGGAGCTTTGGTTGTTAGCTTATACTCCTCTTGAGTTCTTGGTGTGTTTAGTGCTAGGTGTTAGGTGCTTGGTGTTAGGTGCTTGATCCTTTTTGTAATGGTGTTTAAAATTGGATTTCGTTTTGGCATAGCCCACCCCTATGCTGTTTAGGGTGGCCTGTTCCTTGGTCTCCCTCTTCCAATGGCTGTTTTCCCTGCGGGGTTTTTTTATGCCGGCGGCTTTGGGGTCCCAAGTCACAGTGTGGTGTTTCTTTTCCTCTTCATTAATATATTTTCCAAATTTTCAAAAAAAAAAAAAATTTATTGTAACATTTTTTAATATTTCTTTGGACATTTTTTTTAATTTAACTTTTTTTAAAAAAAATAAAAAACTTGTTATAGCAAGTCATCCGATCACCGAGATTACTCTAAAAAAATACCCCTCAAAGTTGGAATTATTCATGGTTAATCAATAAATGGGATTATGGGAGGAAAATCATGAATAGGTTGAATTATTCTAGGTAATTTTTCCTACATTAAATTTAAGAGTTTCCAATTATAAGGTTATTTTTAGTGTCACTTATTTTCAATTTTGGCTCTTCTGAAATCGTAAATATGTTATAATCAATAGTGTTAATCATTTAAATCAACAAAAGTCAAAGTTATCAAAATTAACTTTTTCTTTGAAAAGTCAATATTTTAAAAGTCAATATATACTAGAGGTGTTCATTCGGGTGATCGGGTCAGTTTCGGACGAGCGTCTTTCGGTTCGGTTGTATTCCGGATCGACTATTTTTCGGTTGCGTGTTACGACGGGTCGCACTCGGGTCGGGTCGGTTAGTCGCGGTTCGGTTGAAGATCGGTTATTCGAGCTATCGGGTTAGCATCGATCCGGTGTCTGTTGAAGTTCGTGTCGAGTGTTAATCGATGTCGGGTTGTCATCGGTTAATAAGTGGTTCGGTTTTGTCGAGTACAGATCGGGTTCGGATTTTAATCACTATCGGTTACGTACTACTAATTACTATCGATCGAGTCAATATTAAATTAAGTTGTTAGTCATTTTTTAATTGATGACAAGATATCCTTTACTTAAAGCAAAAATAGTTAAAATGTAAATCAACTAGTGATCATTATTACTTTGTTACTTTTACTTGTTTAACCGGAAATTAGAATTATAAAGTTCTATCAATTTTCATCTAATACGGTTATATACATTGACCATTGATTATTAACTCTAAATATATGAAACCATGTATTTATAAAATTTAATTTATTAAAATATCTATCACTTGATTAGATTAAATAATAAGATGATTGAATATGAGTCTATCATACTTCTATGTTAAAAATTGGTTCAGGTTTAAAGCAATTCGATCTAAAATTTATTCGGGTTGAGTCGGTTTTTGCCGGATCGAGTTCGGTTTCGAGCATGATTCGGGCGAATATGACTCGGGTCGGTCATTTTTGGTTCGGGTAATCTCGGTTAACGGTTATGTGTCGGTTACAAAAATCGGTTACAGTTCGGGTTCAGCTTTCTCATTTTCGGTTGTCAATCGGTTCGGGTACAACTTCGATTCGGGTATTGTCGGTTCGATAAACCTTAAAAAGGAACACATTTTCGGGTCGGTTTACGTTCGGTTTCAGGTCGGATTTTCGGGTCGGGTCACTTTTGAACAGCTCTAATATATACTTAGTATTTTATAGATTAGAAAAGTCAATATTAAATTCAATTAAAAGTTAACAGAAGTGATAGCAGCTCCAATGAACACTCGCTCTCCTTTTGCCTAGCCTCCTTAACAGGTTTATGGCTAGCATTCCTTTTTTTTCATTTTTCAATTTTTTTAATTTTTTTTTCTTTTTTTTTCGGGTGGTATGAAAAGAGAAACAAAAATACAAAAATACAAAATACAAAAAGAAACTAACATGCGTAGACTCCCCCCCATGCTTATCTAAAGTATTGTGCCCAATGCTTAACTGCGTAGCAAGGGAACAAAGAACATATGAAACAGAAGCATACACATAAGGGAAGTCTAATGTAAAAAGAACTAAAACAAAAATAAAATATAGCTAAAAGTACGGGTTGCCTCCCGCAAGCGCTTTGTTTAACGTCGTTAGCTCGACTTGACTCACCCCAGTTAACTGGGTTCAAGATCGTTGCTAAGGAAAAGGTTCCTTGCAACACGAACATTCAAGTCTTCATCTTTTAAATAATGTATCAAATTAGTCTCTTCAAAATTAAAATTTAAATGGTTGTCCCTAGCAAGTCTTTTCTTTTTCTTTCTCTTTCGAGATTTATATTTGTGACATTTCTTCTTGCGGGTTTCAAGGGGGACAACATCGGGGCACTGTTTGGGTAAAACAACATTAAAAATTACCTTGGGAGGTGTAGAACTCTCCCTTATCACTTCATTCACATCATGCATTGGCTTTCTGACTTGTATATCACTTACCTGCACAAACTCATCACTTTCCAATAATTCATGGGTTAGATCAAACTTCTCATCACATGTGCCTTCCCAACTCATCACTTCTTCCCTTCCCCCGGTTCCTTCAAGGAAGGCCTCTAAGTCATCAAGGTCTGATTCATGACTAGGCTTAGTGGGGATATCAGTACTACACACAGAGTTAGCAGAGGCAGGAGAAACAGGGGGACGATCGATATTGAACTCATGCTTAACATCCCCTATGTCCATCAAAATCTTGCCTCTAGTAGCATCTACAACTGTCCTACAAGTTGCTAAACACGGTCTCCCTAAAATGATTGGGGTCGTATGATCCTCGGGTATGTCTACAATCATAAAATCACAAGGGACCACAGATCGACCAATACCCACCGACACATCTCTCAAAATCCCCTTGGGGTAAATAATGCTACAGTCGGCAAGCTGCAATTTATTCTCATGGGGAGCCAATTTACCAAGGTTTCCTAGTTTTTTATACAACGAGTATGGCATTAAACTCACACCGGCACCTAAATCACATAAAGGCTTGTCTATCGAAACACCCCCAATAGTGACAGGAATATTGAAATTGCCGGGGTCTCCTAACTTAGGAACATTGGTGATTACCCCATGCTTGTCGGATAGTGTATCCTTAGACATTTTAGGAACTATGGATGCTTGAGCTAGCATGTCTAGAAAAGACGACTCTAAAGATTTGTCTTTGAGCAACTGAAAGAACTTCTCGTACTTCTTCTCAAGTTTAGCCTGGGCTAACCTTTGAGAGAAAGGGATATAGTCGATTTTTATGTCGGTTTCCCTAGACTTTTTCTTATTTTCCTGGTCAATTTCAACAATTTCAGAACAAACAGCATCAGAGTTAGTAGCAATAATAGGCTCCACAGGAGACACCTCCTGGAGAGGAAGGTCAGATAGTTGATTACCTTCCACCTCGATCACGACATTTATCTGATTGGGCTCCTTGTTTTTGGGCTCTGGTTGGCTCGAGAGTTGGTTGGGGGCCCAAGAATTGATCTACTGTGCTATCTGTGCTAATTGCGTCTCAAGGAACTTCATGTGGGTGACATTGTTCTGAATATGATTCCGCACTTTGACTTTTAAATCATCTACCTCAGTCCTAAGGTTAGGCGGAGCTGGTTGAGCATACTGCTTATACGGTGGTGGTTGCTGAAATGGAGGCTGAATGTGCTGCGGATTTAGCACATTGGTACTGGTGTAAGACAAATTGGGGTGCTTGTAACCTGCATTTTATTGGTTAGGATGTGGGTTTCCATTGTGCTTACTGTATAGAGCATTTGCCTCCTCGTAAACTTGGGGGCAAGAGCTCGAACAGTGGCCTAGAGCACCACATGTATCACATACCATAGAAGAATTGTTAACATTAGAATTAGAAGATGAAGAGCTTACCTTACTTACCTTAGCCACCTGTTCAGTGAGGTTGGCTATCTTTTTGGTGAGGGCTTTGATGGTCTCAAATTCAGCTATGTTGGCCTGGGCTACCGGACCTCTCTCATTACTCCAAGAGTGGCCATTTTTGGCTATGGTCTTGAAAAGTTTTAAGAGATCCTCTGGGATCTTTGAATCCATATCACCGCCACACGCGGCATTAATTGAAGATTTATGTTCATCGAATAGTCCCCCATAAAAGGACTGAGTAAGTAGCCAGTTGGGTATCTCGTGATGGGGACAACTAAGCTGAAGGTCTTTAAAACTCTCCCATGCCTCGTAAAAGGATTCAAAAGGCTGATGCTTGAAGGTCTGCAGCTGGGTCCGGATTTGCGAGGTTTTCCTAGGAGGGTAGAACTTAGCTAAAAAGCCATTGGCTAGACTCTCCCAGGTACTATATATGCCAGCCAGTTCGGACTTTAGCCAGGACTTGGCTTTATCCTTCAGACTGAAGGAAAAAAGCTGCATCCTCACCGCCTCTATAGATAAATCTTTGGCGGTGATGATGTTACATCTTTCTATGAAGTCTGCTAAATGGCCGTGCGGGCTCTCACTAACGTGACCTCCAAATTGATTCTTTTCAATCATTTGGATGAGGTGGGGTTTAAGTTCAAAATTTTCGGTCCCAAAATCAGGCTTTACAATGCAGGGGATAGAGGTTTGGGTGAGCGTAGGCGCACCCATTTTGCCAAAGGTTTGGTTAGCATTGTGGGCCATGTCTTCTTGTTGTCTCCTAAGTCTTCTAAGTCATTCGGCGTTTAGCCTACGGGTAGTGGCTTCAATCTCTGGGTCGAAACGCTCTAGAGATCGAGCTCGCCTGGGCATTCAAAAACAAAGGGCCAAAGGTTTGCGACAACAAGCAAAGGTCTAGGTAAATCACTAAACAAAACAAAAAGAATTATGGTCGCCTCCCCGGCAACGGCGCCAAAAACTTGATGAGCAAATTTGAATTAACCGCAAGCGCACGGTGTACGCGTAGTGCTGGTCGAACACAAGGAGGCTATATAATTCTAGATTGTATGTTTTATGACAACCAAGACAAGGGGAAAACAAATAAAATGAGTTTGTATCTAATTAGGATGCAAGAACCAAAACAAGTATTAAAAAGGTGGTGTTAAAACAAGATATGATAAACACTAGGGCGTCGGGCATCACCTAATTCTAACATGGAATTCAATTACTCTCATGATTGTATGTAATTAAGCCGTTAACATAATCGAACGCGATCTAATTAATTTCAAGCTTCCGCTTTATTGACTAATATCAATTTAAGGCCAACTAGTATTAATCCTCAAACTTCCGTTATATTGGTTAATACTAGAAGGAATTTAAGTTAAATATATCTCAATCCTAAATTAATCCTAATCTCAAACTTCCGTTTTAATGAAAAGGTTAATAAAGATATTTAAATCAAGATTCATTAAGCATAAGTTTAGTCATAGGCTCAATTCACACACAATCAATCAATAAAATATCAATCAATGCTTCGAATTAGGGATTTTACCCTAACCCTAGATAAGAAAACTACTCACTATGCATGTTGATGGAAAACATAAAGCAATTGATAAACAAGAACGAAGAACAAAATAATAACGCAAGAAAACTTACGAATCTGGAAGATAACATAAACTAAATATGAGAAATCCAAATGCTGTAATAAATTCTTCAACGAAAGCTTCGAGAATCCAAAAGTACGGTACCGAAATTGAAATTACAAAAATAAAAGTGCAAGAATTGAAAGGAACTGAAAGAAAATTACTAAAATAAAGTTGGTTCTAAGACAGGAAAATAATGATAGTAACCACCGCTATATATAGTGGCTCCAAAAATTTCCGGAAGAAACCACCAAGATCTGGAGAAAACCGTCAAGCGACGAGCGTCGCTTGATATGCGACGACTCGTCGCACACTTTCTGCCTCGCAATGGATTGCTTCAACGATCAAGCGACGATCATCGCATAATTACTGGAAATTTAGTGAATTCTGCAATGTGGAGCGACGATCGTCACATTTGGAGTAACGAGTCGTCGCCCAGTCTCTGGAAGACTGGTAATGAAGGATGATAAGTGGGACGATCGTCACTTCAGGGTGACGACTCGTCGCTTAGTTACTGACTCCATAACTGCAAGCGCACGGTGTACGCGTAGTGCGGGTCGAACACGAGGAGGCTATTTAATTCTAGATTGTAAGTTTTATGATAACCAAGACAAGGGAAAAATAAATAAAATGAGTTTGTATCTAATCTAGGATGCAAGAAACTAAAACAAGTATTAAAAAGGTGGTGTTAATACGAGATATGATAAACACTAGGGCGTCGGGCATCACCT